>CAUYSK010053739.1:0-11692 GCA_963575035.1 Avahi laniger | reverse complement strand
GGTCTGGTGGCGTTTGTTCACCAAGGACGCTGGGGCTCGGGGCTCGGACCCCAGGCTGCTGTCCAGGGCCCGGCACAGGCTTGGGCGGGGTGCGAGGTCGTCTGCGTGGGCTCCAGGGGGGTCGGCTGGGCACCCATGTGCGGGTGGATGGAGGGGAGAGGTGGGAGGGAAAGAGCTGCTTGTCGAATTCAGGTTGTGTGGACATGATGTCACGGCAGGTGGCTGAAAAGAAAAACGCAAAAAGTCCACAGCAACAGCCCCGACCTGGCAAAGAATCCACCAGCATGGGGTTCAATCTGCACTGGAGACCTCGAGCTTTTCAAAAATGAAGTGTTATAAAGCCTTCACTCTGCAGGAAGAAAGTGAGAATGAGGACCCAGCGCTGGGCACACGTCACTGGGAGGGACAGAGGCAGCGTTTTTTTCTCATCGACTCCCAGGAATCCTCCCACCTTCAGGGGAGAGGGCTGACAATGACAGCATTTGCCCAGTGGGACAACCTCGCCTTCCTGGAGACAATGGCCTGATTGTCCAAATGTTCCAGAATCCTCCAGAACAAAAGTGCCCCAAGAGCAGGGACCTCCTGTGTCTTACTCTCTGCTCATGTCCAGCACAGCATGAGGTGCTCCATAAATCTTAATATTTGGTAAATAACTGAATGAATGTGAAGTCGTGTACATTCCCCCCAACATTCCACAAGGGGGAGCGTTTCCTTCTCTCTGTGGCCCCCCAAGCCAGGGGTTATGAACCCAGTTTTCAAAGTAAAGTGCTCCAGGTTTGGAGAGGTTTTGTGGCTCACCCAGCACTCCACAGGGCTCAACTGGGACGTGAGGTCAGGACCGTGGGCTTCCGGAACATTCCGTATTGTGCCTCTCCATGCAGTGGGTCTGAGTATAGGCTCTGGGCACAGACAGACCTGGTTCAAGTCCTAATGTGCATTCCTCAGGCGTGTCATAGTAGGTGACCTGCTTAGCCTCTTTGGGTTTCAGTTTCCTTTTCTGCAAGACGTGAGTGACAATCATCCTACTTCGTAGGGCAGTCACGAGGGTTCAATGAGAAATGAGTATGGAGGGGTCCTCACCCTTGGCACTATTGACACATCTGGGCCAGATAACTCCTTGTCACAGGAACTGTCCTACGCTTGGTGGGAGGATTAGCACCCTCTGTGGCCTGTATCTACTAGATGCCGGCAGCATCCCCCCACCCCTAGAAGTGACAACAAAACTGTCTTCAGAAACATCAGATTCCCCAGGGGAAGAGAGGGTAACATGGTCCCTGGATGGAAGCTACTAGAGCAGAGCCCCTAGCACAGAGCTGGGCACATAGTGAGCATGAACGACAGTTATTTACTGTTATTAGGGACAGGGACGGGGTCCCCTGTCTTGTTTGCTGTGGCGTCCCTGGGGCCGGCCCTGCCTGCACATACAGGTGTTCAGTGCATGGAACTGGAGCCCCCCAGACTCCACTGCCAGCGGCCTGGGGTCTCCTCTGAGCAGCTGGATGGAGCCCTGGCCTGCCGCTCCTTCCGCCAAGAGTGACAGCAACAGAACCACGTGACTCGCGGGAAGGAGCAGTTTCTTGGGATTCTCGGTCTCTCTCCATTGTAGTGCCAGCTGGACTCTGGCAGAGCTGGTGGCAAAATGACGGGGAGCCAAGGTTTCAGCGCCTTTCGCTCTGGCTTTTATCCACCCGATTTCGTGCAGCTGGGGCTCTGGCCGCCACTCAGCTGGAGAAATGTCAAAACTATATTAAATCACAGGGCACGAGTGAGCAGGAAGAGTACACTTGTCACCTTCCTCCTGCTGCTCCCCGAGGGGCCTACGCCCTGTGGGGAGGGACTGTCCTGGCCTGTCTTGTGCTCTGAGTGCTTTGCTCACTTTCCCTGCCCTGCTCCCTAATCACACCTGCGGAATTGGAAGTGGTTTTCCCGGAATGAGAGCGGGAGAAGGCTGGGTGCGTTTGTCCACAGCCGTAGCAAGGCAGGGCCAATGCACCTGACCCAGGAGCCCCAAGCCAGGGTGGTGCAGGGGTGCAGGGTCCAGCGGAACTGACTCGTTGAAGGCAGCTGATGGCTGGGCTTATTTTTCTCCCTTTAAAGTCTGGTAGCGTATGCCGACAGCTTTATTAAAGTATGTATAACTGATATACAGTGAACTGCCCTATTTAAAGTGTATGATTTGTTAAGTTTCACACACACAGACACACACACATACATACCCCATGAAACTATCTCACAATCAAAATTTAGTGGACGAATCCATCGCTCGAAACTTTCCTTGGGCACCTTTTAATCAGATCATTCCACCCCAGTCTACTACTCTCTCTGCTGATCTGTTTGCTGTCACTGTAGATTAGATTTCATTTTCTAGAATTTTATGTAAATTGAATCAGACAGTATGTGATCTTTTTTATTTTTTTGACTGGCGTCTTTCATGTAACATAATTATTTTGAAATTTATCCATGTTGTTGTGTGTATCAGTCGTTCGTATTTTTTTAATGCCGTGTGGTGTTCCATTGTACGGATGCGCAACAATTTGTTTATCCATTTACTGCTAATGGACATTTGAGTTGTTTCAGTTTGGGGCTATTACAAATAAAACTGTTGTGGACATTTATGTACAAGCCTTTGAACGGATACACTTTCTTTTCTTTGGAATATCAAAGAGTGCAGTGATTGTATCGTATGGTAGGAGCGTGTTTAAGTTTTCAAGACGCTAACACATGCACTGTCTTCCAAAGCAGTACACGGTAACAGTGTGTGAATTCCTGTTCCTCCAGCTCACCAACACTTGGTCGTGGTCACGTGCATCTCCCTAATGTTTGATGACGGGGAACATCTTTCCATTGCTGACCTGCCTTCCTTATTACCTTTTTTTGTTGAAGTTTCTGTTCAAATCTTTGGTCATTTTTTATTGAATGGTTACTTTTCTTATTATTGAGTTTTCAGAATGTTTATGTATTATGAATAAAAGTCCTTTATTAAGTGCATGATTTGTCAATATTTTCTCCCAGTCTGTGGTTTTTCTTCTCATTCTTTTTCAAAGGGCAGAAGTTTTACTTTTTGACGAAGTCCAATTTGTCAATTTCTTCTTTTATGGATGTGCTTCTGGAATTGTGTCTCAGGAATCTTTCCCAACCCAAGGTCATATGTATTTTATCCTATTTTTTCTAGAAGGTTTATAGTCTCAGGTTTTGAGTTTAGGTCTATAATAAATATTGAGTTAATTTTTGTATATGGTGGGAGGTACGATTTGAGTTTTGTATTTTTGCATGTGGACATTCAATTGCTTCAACATAATTGTTGAAAAGACTACCCCTTTTTCCACTAAATTGCCTTTGCATCTTTATAAAAAAATCAGTTGTCTATATAAGTGTGGGTCTATTTCTAGAAACTATTCTGATCTATCGATCAGTTTGTCTATTTTTCCAGCAATACCACACTATCTTAATTACTGAAGTTTTAGAATAAGTCTTGAAATCAGGTTGGGATGGATCCCTCAATTTTTTCTTCTTTTTGGTCATCCTAGGTTCTTTACATTTCTATAGGAGTTTTAGAATCAATTTGTCAATTTCCATAAAAAATACTGTTGGGGGTTTTGCTTGTGAATGCTTTGAATCTATTGATCAATTTAGAGGGGAAAATTAACATCTTAACAATATGGAGTTTTCCAACCAAGAATGTGGTGTTTCTCTCCGTTGTTTAGGTCCTCTTCAGCTTCTCTCAGCAACTTTTTGTGGTTTTCAGAGGTCAGATTTAGCACATCTTTTCACAAATTTATTCCTAGATATTTCATAGTTTTGATGCTATAATAAGTGATATTTGAAAAAAATTTTAATTTCTGGCTTTCATTGCTAGTATATAGAAATACAATTAATTTTCATATATTGATCTTTTACTTTGCAACTTTGCTAAACTCACTTATTCGTTCTAGTAGCTTTTCCTGCAGAGTCCATTAGATTTTCTACTTAGGCAATCATGACATCTATGAATAAAGACATTTTTATTTTTCCTTTTCAATCTAGTTGCCTTTATTTCTTTTTCTTACTTTATTACATCACCTAGACCCTCCAATACAAATTTGCATGGAAGTGGTGAAAGCAGGCGTTTTTCTCTTATTCCTGCTCTAAATAATATATAACTATTAAGAATGATGTTGGCTATAGGCATTTCATAAATGTTCTTTATCAGGTTGAGGACGTTCCTACTTTGATGATCATTTTTAGAATTAATATTGAATTTTTCAAAACAAATTTTGGCATCTATTGTGGTGATCATTGGTTTTTCATTTTCAGTTCCTTAATAGGGTGAATTATACTGATTGATTCTCAAATGTTAAACTAGCCTTGCATTCCTGGAATAAACCCCACTTGATCATGACGTATTATCCTTTTTTATTGCTGGATTTGATTTGTTAAAATTTTATTAAGAAATTTTTCCCTTTATGTTCATGAGGGATATTGATCTGTGGTTTTCCTTTCTTATAATGTGTTTATCTAGTTTTGTTATCAGGGTAATGTTGGCTTTATAGAATGAGTTGGGAAGTATCCACTTCTCTTTTATTTTCCGGGAGAGTTTGTGTATAAATGGTATTATTTCTTTCTTAAATAATTAGTAAAGTTCTCAAGTGAAGCCATTTGAGACTAGAGTTTTTGTGTGTGTGTGTGTGGAGGAAGGTTTTTAATTAAACACTCAATTTTAATATATCTATAATGTCTGTTTCTTCTTGATTGGACTTTGGTAGTGTGTGTCTTTCAGGAAGTTTTCCATTTCATCTGAGTTATCCAAATTATTGGCATGAAGTCGTTTATGGATGGTATCACCTCATTACTCTTTCTGTATATTCGAAATCTTTACAGTGTCATGTTTCTCAATCTGATATGAGTAATCATTATCCTCTCTCTCTTATTCTTGAACTGTCTGCCTAGAGGTTAATCAATTTTATTGACTTCCCCGAAGACTTAGCTTTTGGCTTTATTGATTTCCTGTATTGATTTTCTGATTTCTACTTTGCAGATTTCTACTCTAGCATTTATCCTTCCTCTCTTCTGCTGAGTTTGGGTTTAGTTGGTCTTTTTCCCCTATTTTTTTAACATGGAAACTAAAGTCATTAATTTAAAAATCTTTCTTCTTTTCAAATATAGATATTTAATGCTGTAAGTTTCCCCCTCAGGAACATCCCACAAATTTTGATAATTTTCAAAATTATTATTAGGTTATTAAGCATGAACTGTCCAATTTCCTTAAGTACTAAGTTTGACAGTTGATATCTGGGACAATTCACTGTAACACTTCTTGTTCTATTTTTATTGTGAAGGTACATCCTCAGTCTTGCAAATGTATGTTTTGGCTTATGATTATCTTTCAAAATTTTTTTAGAACAATTTTTGTGGAACCATGGATAAGTCAAAAATTCGTGTTATTTCTGAATATGAGTTCCATCATGGAACCAATGCAGTGCAGATTATCAGCTCCAGATATCAACATAGTGTTTGGGAGGATGTGGCTAATGAACACACAGTACGTCGATGGTTTGAGAAGTTCTGTTCTGGTGATTTTAATCTTGAAAATGAGCCACGTGGGCAACCTGAGACCAAGGTGGATAATGATGAGCTGAAAGCTGTAGTGGAAGTGAATCCATCTCAACCTACGTGTGAATTAGCAGAAAGGTTTGATGTTACTATTCTAACAATACTGGACCATTTGAAGCAAATCAACAAGGTAAAGAAGCTGGATAGATGGGTACCACATGAATTAAACAAATGTCAGAGGAGAAATCGTCTTGAAGCTTGCCTTTTCTTGCTATCACGACATAAAGGTGAACAATTTCTACACCGTATTGTTACCTGTGATGAAAAATGAATTCTTTTTGACAATCGCAAGCGTTTGACACAATGGTTGGATAAAGATGAAGTGCCGGAACACAGTCCAAAACTAAATCTTCATCAAAAAAAGCTACTGGTGTCTGTTTGGTGGTCCAGCGCTGGTATTACCCACTACAGCTTCATGAAACCTGGTCAGTCGATTACAGCGATGTCTACTGCAACCAACCAGACAAGATGATGAGGATGTGATCAAGCAGCCGAGACTGGCCAATAGAGACAGGCCAATCCTCTTGCAAGCAACACTTGACCACGTGTCGCACAAACAACGCTGCTTAAACTGCAGAAGCTGGAATTGGAAACTCTCTGTCATCCACTGTGTTCACCAGACCTTGCACCAACTGACTACCACTTCTTCCAGGCTTTGGACCACTTCTTGCACGGAGAAACATTCAATTCTCAACAAGCCGCGGAAAACGGCTTTCAGGATTTCAACGCCACCTGCTCTCCAGACTTCTTCCCTTCTGGCATAAACAAGCCACCGTTAAGGTGGCAAAACTGTGTGGATAGTTTAGACATGTATTTTGATTAATTGTACTGCTTCTTATTTGAGATATAAGAAACTACGCTTTTGATGAGAAATCAGACATTTCATATTTAATGACCTAATATTTTTGTTTTCATTTTCATCCATTTCAAAAATCCTTTTTAATTTCTCTCAATTCCTTCTTTGCGTGACTCATAAGTGTGATATTTAATTTCCAAATATTTGGGCACTTTCCCAGATATCTTTATGTTATCGAATTTTATTTCCACAAAGGTCAGAGAATATATTTTGTATGTCTTGAATCCTTTTACATTTATCGAGGCTTGTTTTACAGCCCAGGGTCTGGTCAATATCAGAAAGTGCTCTGGGTCCACTTGAAAACAACGTACATTCTGCTCTCATTGGGTGCAACGGCAGGTTGGTTAATAATGTTGTTTAAGTCTTCTATATACTTATACTTACTGATTTTCCAGCTATGTCCTTTATAGGTAATTACAAAAAGGGTATTGAAATGTCTCATTACAATCGTGGGTGTGTCTATTCTAGGTGTGGCATTTCTGGGTCACATGGCAAGTACATGTTTAACTTTGTAAGAATCTGTCAAATCATTTTCCAGAATGGCTGTACTATTTTGCATTGCCACCAATGACGTATTAAAGTTCTAGGTTTCCTTGCTGGCATTTGGCCATTCTAACAGGTGCTTAGTGGTATCTCACTATGGTTTGGATGCATATTTCTCTAAGGGCAGATCATACCAAGCATCTTTCCATGTGCTTATTTGCTGTCTGTCTGTGTGCTGTCATAAAATGTCTCTTCATACTTCTTGCCCATTTTCTAATTGGATTGTTTGTTTTACTGTTGAGGTTTTTTGTTTGTTTTTCCTATTTTTTGTTTTTTTTGAGACAGTCTCACTCTGTGACCCTGGCCAGAGGACAGTGGTGTGATCATAGTTCACTGCAACCTCGAATTCCTGGGCTTTAGCTATCCTCCTGCCTCAGCCTCCCGAGTAGCTGGGACTACAGGTGCGTACCACCATGCCCGGCTAATTTATCTATTTTTAGTAGAGAGGGTGTCTCGCTCTTGATCAGATTGGTCTTGAACTCCTGGCCTCAAGCGATCCTCCTGGCTCAGCCTCCCTGAGTGCTAGGATTACACAGGACACGTGAGTCACTGCGCCCTGGCCTACTGCTGAGTTTTAAGAGTTCCTTAGATATTCTAGATGCTAGTCCTTTGTTGAATATGTGATTTGAAAATATTTTCTCCTCCTCTGTAGCTTTTGTCTTCATCCTTTTAAGGAAGTCTTTTGACGAGCAAATGTTTTTGATTTTGATGAAGTCCAGTTCATCAGTTTTTCTTTTCGTGGATTAATACTTTTGATCTTAAGTTTAAGAATTCTTCACCTAGCCCTAGATTGTTTTTTTTTCCCTAAGTTTTGTTCTAAAACTTTACAGTTTTCTAAAATTTAAATCCATGATCCATTTTGAGTTAAGTTTTGTACAAGGTATGAGACTTAGCATGAGATTTATTATTTGCCTTTACTATTGATTTATATGTTAGTCTCTGCCAGTACCACATTTTCTTGATTCCTATACCTTTATAGGAAGTCTTAAAATCAAGGCGTGTAATTCCTCCAACTTTGTTCTTCCTTTTCAAAATTGTTTATATATTCTAGTTCCTTTTGCCCTTTCATATAAATTCTAGAATCAGCTTCTCTATATATACAAAAAATTTCCTCCTTGAATTTTGATTGGTATTACATTAAGTCACTGTGGGGTATATTGACTTCTTTACTTTGTTGAGTCTTCCAATCTATGAACATGATATGTCTTTCCATTCATTTAGGTCTTTTAAAATTTCTTTTCAACAGCATTTTGTAGTTTTCAGTATATAGATAGTATACATGTTTTATCAGATTTAGACCTGAATATTGAATTTTTCTTGGGGCTATTATAAATGGTATTGTGTTTTCAAAGACATTTTCACCAGATATAAAATTATATGTTCACCATTTGTGTGTGTGTGCATGTATTTTAATTATCTTTTTAAAATTTTAAATAATAAGAAAAATCTTACATTTCTGCTGCTTTTTATTCTCTTGTGTAGACCCCTATTTCCATCTGGTATCATTTTCCTTATGCCTGAGGGACCGTCTTTAACATTTCTTGTACTGAGGGTCTTTGTATGTCTGGAAAAGTTTTTACTTCCTCTTCATTTTGAAAGATATTTTTACTGGTTATAGAATTATAGGTTCACAGATTTTTTTTTCCAATACTTTAAGAATGTTGCCTTGCTGTCTTTTTGCCTTCATTGTTTCTGAAGAGAAATTGGCTGTCATTGTCTCTGTTCCTTTGTGTTTAAAATTTTCCTTTCTCCATTGGCTTTTAAGATCTTCTCTTTATCACTGGCTTTAAGAATTATAATGTGCTTTGTTATAGTTTTCTTTTTGTTTCTTATGCTTAGAATGTGTTGAGATTCTTACATCTTTGCATTTACGATTTCATCAAATTTAGAAATTTTTCTGCCATGATTTCTTCAAGTATTTTTTCTGCTCCCACCTCCCTTCCTCTTCTCTCCTTTGGGGACCTGAATTACCTACATATTAGTTCACTTGAAATTGTATTACAGCTCGCAGATGCCATTTTCATCTTTGTAAAATTCTTTTTCCTTTCTGTGCTTCATTGTGAATCGTTTCTATTGCTGTACTTCCAAATGCATCGATCTTTTTTGTTTTTAGCAATTTCTAATCTATCATTCATCTCATCCAGCATACTTTTCATCTCAGACACTGTGGTTTTCACCTCTAGAACTTTGACATGGCTCCTTTTTATATTTTTCATGTCTCTACATAACTTTGTGAATATATCAAATACAGTGTTAATAGCAGTTTTAATGTCCTTGTCTGCAAATTCTAACATCTCTGCCAGTTCAGGGTTGGTTTTAATTGGCTGATTTTTCCCCTCATTATGCATCATATTTTCCTGTACCGTGTGCCTGGCAACCTTTAATTGAATGCTAGACACTCTTAATTTTACCTTGTTGATGGAGGGGATATTTTAGTATCCTTATAAATACTCTTGAGCTTTGTTCTGGGACCTAGTTAAGTTGCCTGGAAACAGTTTGAGCCTTTCTGGTCTTTCTTTTAAGCATTGTTAGGTGGCCCAGAGAAGAATTTAACCCAGGGCTAATTTTCCCCACTCCCAAGGTGAGATTGTTCTGAATAATAGTCTACCTACCACTTGGTGAATTAGGATATTTTTCAGTCTAGGTAATAGCAACAACTTTATTCTCAGCCCAGTGCAAACACTGGGCCCTGCTCCCTCCAACACTCTTGAACGATGCTTCCCGAGTCTCAGGTGTTTTCTTCACACACATGTGCAGATCAGTACTCAGTGGAGTGCTCCAGGAAGGCGCTCCCCAGAGCTCTCCCTCCGTGTAGTTCTCCCCTCTGCAGTGTTCTGTCCTGTGAAGTCCAGGTGCCTTATTACCCCAAACTTTCAGCTCCGTCTCAATTCATGGTGTCCACCGGCTCCACCTGGTTCTCCATCCTGCACTGTGGAATGCTCTAGGCTGTCAGCTGGAGCATCCATGAACTCACCTCATTACGTTCCTGTCTCTCAGGGATCACTGTTCATTGCCTGAAGCTCAGTGTCTTGAAAACTGTTGTTTCCTTTATTTTGTTTGTTTATTTGGTTGGTTCAAGTGGGAGGGTAAATCCAGACCCTGTTACTCCATCCTGGCTGGAAGTGGAAGTCTGGCATGTGGGTTTTCCCACTACCATAAAATAGCAGGCTAGACCTCTCTTTGCCTTTCCAGGACTGAACAATAGAAACATCTCAAATTTCCATTAGTCTCTGGCTCTGAGACCTGTTCCTACAAGTCTGTGTCTACCTGTGGGCCACAGGAACGTAGTTCTTTGTGAATAACATCACATTTCCTCAAGTCTCAGATACTGAAGATTTAAAGATCCCTCATTGATGTTGTAATAGTTTTCTGGTGAACAAGAGACATGAGCAAATGAAATGTACTTTTCAATTATAAGAATATTCCACTATTTTTTTAAAAAAATAGTCTATTTTTTAGAGCAGGTGTAGGTTCACAGCAAAGCTGAGCAGAAGGTACAGAGATATCCCATATGCTCCCTTTCTCTCCCAACCCCTCCACCCCCACCCCCGATAGCCTCCCAGGTGATCAACATCCAGCACCAGAGTGGTACGTTTGTTACCATTGATGAACCTACACTGACACATCATTATCACCCAAAGTCTGTAGTTTACAGTAGGGTTCACTCTTGATGAGCATTCTATGGGTTTGGGCAAATGTGTAATGACATATCCACCATTATAGAGCCGTGCACAATAGTTCCACTGCCCTAAAAACCCTCTGTGCTAGGCCCATTCATCCCCCCTTCTACCCCTGCCCCTGGCAACCACTGATATTTTTACCATCTCCATAGTTTTGCCTTTTCTAGAATGTCGTATAGTTGGAATCATACAGTATGCAGCCTTTACAGATTGGCTTCCTTCACTTAGTGGTAAGTGTTTAAGTTTCCTCCGTGTCTTTTGATGGCTGGAGATCTCAATTCTTGTTAACTCTGAATAACATTCCACTGTCGGGATGTACCGTGGTTCATTTGTCCATTCACCTACTGCACCTACTGGAGGACATCTCCGTTGCTTCCGCGTTTTGGCAATTATGAATAAAGCTGCTATAAACATCCACGTGCCAGCTTTTGTGTGGATATAAGTTTTCAGCTGCTTTGGGTAGATAACAAGGAGCACGATTACTGGATTTTTTTTTTTTTTTTGAGACAGAGTCTCGCTCTGTTGCCCTGGCTAGAGTGCTGTGGCGTCAGCCTAGCTCACAGCAACCTCAAATTCCCGGGCTCAAGTGATCCTCTTGCCTCAGCCTCCCGAGTAGCTGGGACTACAGGCATGCGCCACCATGCCCGGCTAATGTTTTCTATATATTTTTAGTTGTCCAGCCAATTTCTTTCTATTTTTAGTAGAGATGGGGTCTTGCTCTTGCTCAGGCTGGTCTCGAACTCCTGAGCTCAAACAATCCACCCGCCTGGGCCTCCCAGAGTGCTAGGATTACAGCCGTGAGCCACCGCGCCCAGCTACGATTACTGGATTTTTTTTTTTGAGACAGAGTCTCATTTTGTTGCCCTGGCTAGAGTGAGTGCCGTGGCGTCACCTAGCTCATAGCAACCTCAGACTCCTGGGCTTAAGCGATCTTGCTGCCTCAGCCTCCCAAGTAGCTGGGACTACAGGTATGTGCCACCATACCTGTGGCGGTTAATTTTTTCTATATATTTTTAGCTGTCCA
>CAUYSK010053736.1:0-45589 GCA_963575035.1 Avahi laniger | reverse complement strand
GAATAGTACTCCATGGTATACATATACCACATTTTATTAATCCACTCATGTATTGATGGACACTTGGGTTGTTTCCACTGCATAAATGTTTTAAACCCCTGATATCCTATGTTTCCTAAAAAAAAAAAGTTAATCATTTGTAGTTCATCTTTTAAGAATTTGTGCATTCTACATGTTAACAGCAGTTATTGAATACACTTCAAAATTTGTTTCTATAGACATCAAATTTTGCTCTATGAAGCAATATGGTTGTTCAATTGTTTTCACTTATTTTCTATTTTTTTCTTCCTCAATTACATGTCAGCTGTCACTTACCCTGCTGTCATCAGGCATATATCTAAGAACCCACTTCTAGGTCACTGCTTCTGATTCCTGTGGGAAAAGATGATAGTTAATGAAATCACAGTGCCTGAATCAGAGCCCAGGGGAGAAAAACATGTAGGCTTAGTGCATGGGCTTTGTCACAGCTGTTTTAGGAATGTAAAGGCCTTTTGTGACATCTTCCTTGTCTATGTTGAGGTTGTAGTGACTGAAGTCAGCTGATACCTTAGACAGATGTTATGGAAAATATAAATTCTGTAAAGTCTTTAGCAAGGTCTTTGTTTAGAGATAGCAACAGAGGAACATATTTCTTTTGATTCTTAATATAATCCAATTTGGGAGAAAACAACATATCATAGATCCATTGCCCATGAAGTAGGTAAGCATCAAAAACGTTTTATGTCTAGGTAAGTTGGGAGCCAAGGTTGCTTTGAAGAAGTGGAATAAATGGTGTGGGCTAAGCATTCCAGGCTGGGCAGTGAAGCAGCAAAGCTGGGGTTGGGGGCGGTAAGAATAAGGAGGTCTCACATGGGGTGTTAATAACTTAGGTGGGCTTGTTGTCTAACCAGCGGGAGATACAGTGATTTTTTTTTTTTTAGAGCATGAGAGAAGGTTAGATTTAAGATTCACTCCATCTTCAATGCACAGACTTCCTTTGCCTTCATGTATACTCAGAATGACTTTGGGATTCTTATCGTTGCTTCTAATTTAGACCTGTGACTATCGGCTTTTTCACAGAGCCAGAGCCTCTCTGAAGTCGCTCCCTATGAGGCTTTGTGAAAAATTTGGACAGCTTAGGACACACACATGTAGGGGAGGGAAAAAAAAAAAGAGAAAGAAAGAGCAATGAGAAAGTGGGTATATTTTATTTTTCTGCAGTTGGCCTTTATTTTTTAAATAACCTTGTACTCCTTTTCAATTTCCCCTCAAACCGTTTTTGCTCTGCTCGCTCCCTTTTTCTTCATTATTTTAATGGCTACATCTTTGCTCTGATGTGTCAATGGGAGTGGAAAATCCTGTGAAGCCAGGGCTTAATGAAACGCCAGCTGGAACAGAGGGATAAAGTTTCTTTGGAGCAGCTTCAAAGAGATGCGGGCTGGGTGAGCTCAGGGACAATGGTTCCCCGGGCCGAGGACAGGGGCAGCCTGGCCAGCTGGCCCAGCCCAGCCCTAACGAGGCGTGAAGGGATGGGGACCCACATCACTGTGCAGTCGAGGGTACAGGATGGGGGATTTAAGTGTGCTCACACACACATAGACTGCATGCTTATATTTCACAACAAATGGTTTTCTTGTGAAATAAGGGGCCAAAATGTGATTCCTGCCAGGAGAAGCATGAGCTAATTTTGCTCAGAAGCCCTGGCTTCCAGAAAGCAGGAAAGCAGCTCTCTCTCTATCGCCCCCCACTCCCATTTGGAATAAATTTTACATTTGTTTTTATAGGAGAATTACCACGGAAACCTTAGTTTTGATAGGACTTGAGAGAGATTTATGAACACTCATTGGTCATTTTTGGTCAGGTGGCATTTCTCTTTTCTTTTTTGTGAATAAAGCAGGAAAAGCAACTTGGAAATAGGCTATAAATCTAGAAGGCTCAAATGCCACGTGTAGTTGTCGGCCTCATTTAGGCCTCTGCTTCAGAGGCCCTTGTGCTTTGAATGGCATCAAACATAATCAGATGCAGTTTGTGGCTGGAAGGGATTCTTAGGAAACGACAAGGTACCTCAGCCTGTACCTGGTTCATTCATATATACTAATACGTTTTGTATAAAACCTACTGTCTTACCCATGGTGTTTTGCTAATGAGGGTATTTGATTAATTACATTGGCTAGCTCATTTTAGTAAGTTAACCTGCAAAATCCTTAAAGCTGTAGGAGCTTGTTTTGTTTCCTTTATGCCTTTGCAAACCGAGTCTTCTGAAGTCTGAGATATTTCAAGTCCAGAACAAGCATAGAAAAGATAATTTCCCCCCATTTCCCTTGCTTATGAGAACTGACAAACAAGGGTTTGAGGTATGTTTTATGTTTCAAACAACAAATATTTACGGAGAAACCAAGATTGATATGTTTCCTGCTCCTCATGGCCTAGAAAAATAAAATATGGACCTTTGTTCAATTCAGTTCCGTAAGCAGGTATAAATCACCCACCATTTGTGCCTATGATGCTACTTGCTAAGAAATAAACCCAAATAGGACATTGCCCCACCTTCAGGAGGCTTCCCTATGGGAAAGACAGAGTTCTGCATAAAAAATCCCACTTTTGTTGGTCAAAAACATCAGAATACCATACATTTTATACAATTCAATAAAATTTGGGGGTAAATTTTCAAGAAAAAATAAGTACAGGATTATGTGGCTCTTAGCCAAGGCTTCCTACAGGAGGTGGTATTTAAGTGTCATTGGTAAAGATAGAGAGGGAAGGATATTCCAGAGGAAATTCCATAAACAGATGCCTGAAAGGTATAAGTGATGCGGTATGGGAGGGAAACTACAAAAAATCCAGTATAATTGTTTAAAATAATTAGAAGAAGCAGAGTTTCTGGGGAGAATGTTAGAGGCATCAATAGGGTAAAGGAAAGGAGGGCCTTTTATGTCAACCTTGGGATTTATTCTGTAGGTTCTGGGGAGGCCAGGGAGAGTTTTAATTACTGGAAGGATGGGGTTGAGTGTTGGTGTCAAGTCCGTCTTGGTGTTCCCTGGTCCTTGGTTCCCAGTGCTGAAGAATGGGTGTTGGTACCAAGTCAATGATGGGTCAGTCACGTCCACACTCAAACAAGCAGCTTTATTGTATGAAAGAAGGAAGCGTGACAAAATGAAAGTATGTTCCGGAGAATTACAGGTCTGCTCGCGTGTACAGGAGACCCTGAATACCATGAAGTTTCTCGTTTTTATGGTTCCCTAATTTTATGCTAAATTGGGGGTGAAATATTCATGTTTTTTCCGGGAAAAGGGTGGAGAGTTCCCGGAATCGGAACCCTCCCATTTCTTGTCTTTGTTTGGGCTTGTGGGAACTGTCCATGGTGCCAGAGGGTGTGATTTTTTTTTTTTTTTTTTTTTTCCACTGTGGTAAGGAAGGAATTTCATTCCAGGTCAGGATTTTCCTACTCAGTGCATGTCTCGTTCTGGGGAAAATCCCTAAGCTCAAAGCTCCTGTGGTCATGGTTTCTTCTCACTCCTATTGGTCCCAACCCTCAGCCCTCGACCATATCCTCTTATCACCTGTCCTGCCGCCTGCAGGCCCTTAGCCCTACCTAACATTATGTGTTGGATGAATCCTTGTGCATGTGGAGGCTACTCTTTCCTCTATCGAAATGATCCCTCCTTCTTGCTATCCTCTATTCTTCCAATTTATCAGACCAAGCTAGAATCCCATCTCCTTTGTAAAACCAAAAATTTTTCCTCTGAAAGTTGCATTCACTAAGATGTTGACCATCTGTTTGATCTTCAGCAAGAAATGCTTCCATTGAGTGTGAGCTTATCTGTGCATAATCATCACCTATTTAGTTTGATGCATCCCATTAAACTGCTATGATGAGACCATATTTATTTGCTCTCTCTACAGCACCTATTTGTTATTTAGGACATCTTGATTGACTGATTATCATATATGGTATCCTTTCCTGTAACAGCCATTGGGGAAACAGTCTTAAGAAAGTATTTTGCATTTGTATGACATTTTAACCTTTGTATCAACATATGTTATCATAGCACATTGTCAGTATGATTTCTTCATTTAAGAGATAAATAGGGAAAGAGTGTTATTCCAATTTTAAAGACAAAAGAGCTAAAAGAATTTCAGTGACTTCCTCAAAGTCACAGAGCAAATTAGTCCCCAAACTGAGAGAAATTCAAAATCTCTTGGGTCCTATCTTGTGCCTAGTCCCTTCGTCTTTCACAGGACTCCAGTATTATGAATTAACCCTCAAGGAGGTGCAATCAATACCTTGAGCAGCACAGAACATGGCGTGCAACAACTTTCAATTCCTTGTGAGAGAGTGGGGAACATAGAACTGTGATTGAAACCTGTAAGTAGTTCAAAGACTTCCATTTAATTCATCATCTTCCTCCACAAAATGGAGGTGAGTGTCTTAATACAACATACCCCTTTCTCTTTTCTCTGATCTTACACTTGTGTGTCTAGAGGACAATTCCATTCCTAGTGCCCATAGTTACAGGTCCTATCCTTATGAAGAAACTTACCATGTGATCTTGAGCAAGACAGTAAGTCCTTACCTTATGGACCTTTCTGAAGGTTCTTACCCATATGGACTTCAAATTATCTGAAAGAAAGACGGAGCTGATAATCTTCTCTCTTATTGCATCATGAAATAAATGGGTTATAATGAGAATCTCTGGCATAATATTTGTGAACACAAAGTTAAAGCACCATATAAGGGAAAGTTCTACCCAAAGATTCATCCCCAACAAGGGTTATTTCCCAACTTCCAGTACAAATATGGACATTTATTCCTTTTCCAGATTCACAAACTACAAACTATTCACTCCATGGAGGTGGTCCTTATGTCCGACCTGGTACACTTTGTACATTTGTATATTTTTTGTCTTCCTCCCTTACAGTAATTTATTATACAGTCCTTCACTATTTTCAAGCTTGTTTCTTCTAGATTACCTGACTAGGTCCTAAATAAAACCCATGAGTATTCGTCCAGTATTCGTCCAGTTTTCATTGCTCAGGGTCAATTATGTATACAGGGTTATGATGTATACTTTGCTTTTCTAACACATAGCACATTGCTCTTAGGAGGACCTTCAAAAACACCTAATTGAGTGGATGAATTTATGACTTCCAATTGCATCATGTATCATTTAAGAAAGAAAAATAAGAACTTCAACCTCTTTGTTTGTTTTCCAACCATCTATTGTCTGCTTTCCCTAAGTAAAAAAGAATAAGTTTAAAACAGGAAAATATGCAACATTTAGGTAATGAATATAATAAAAATTCTTCACATGTGATTACCTCATTATTAAACCAGCTTCAAACTAAAGTTTTCTATACCCAAAGGGAAGAAATGTGTGATTGTAAAGGTTATTATTTCTATTTAAAGCATAGATGTGTTTAAGAAGCTATAGCGGTTTCCTTTAATGTGTTAAGAGGGAGGGTAGCTTGGGGACCTGGAGGCTGTCTCTCAGCTTCGTGACTGAGAAGCTGTGTGACATTTGTCAAATCAATTAACCTCTCTGTGTTTGAGAGTTTCCATGTTTTGAGAAGGCTAAAATAATGCTTGTTTTCTGTAGCCGTCTGCACCCCCAAAGCAAATGACATGTCTTAGGGGAGTAATGGCAATTATTTAGATGATTCAGGCCAATATCAATCCTGCCATGAAGGGGAAGGAAAAAAAATGTGCATTTGGACCTCAGCTGTCCAGATTGCCTGTCGACATCAATCAAATTCACAGAATAAATGGTTCGACCCTTTGCTTTCCTTTGCTTGTGTTACGAAAACACCTTTGGGGGCATATTAACTTGTTAAGACCAATGAGTGAATCATTAATGGCTTCAGGCCAAGAAGAACTGAAACACAAGAAAGCTCTGGATTTCTGGGATATCTGGTTCATCTCCCAAAGTCACCTTCGAAATTAGCATCAGAGGGCAAGAGTAGATAAAAAGAGATCCAGATTTGGTTTTGTGTCCAGTGTGTGCTTAACATTATGATGGGCACTTCATCGTCTTACCTCATTTGATCTACACAACAAGAATATAAGGTAGAGAGTTTTAGAAGAGGAAACTGAGGCTCAAAGCAAGTAAGGAGCACCAAATTATACAATCAATAGCTGGCAGTTTGGGGCCTGGAACCTGATTCCAATTCTGTGAGCTATCTACTAAATTACACTTGCCCCTAGCATGTGCCTGGCATGATTCAATAAAATTCAACAAACATTTCTGGGCCCATACAGAGCACCAGCTGTGATGCCAGGAGCTGAACACAGCAAAATAATGAGGTAAGGTAGTACTGTCATGGGCTCGTACCTGCACAAGGTGAGAGTGCCACACATTAAACCTGAAAGAAATGCTGTCTAAGCCATCTTCATGGGTGTGCAGGAAAGGAGCAGAGCCCTAGGATCCTAGAAGCTCCTATAATAAACATGACGGGAATTTTTGAGTCTAAAAAAAATCTCCTCTGAGCCCAGAATCCATTCTTCTCTTGTATTAGACCTAAGGTAAAAGGAAGAGTGAAGTCTAGATGCATTTATAGTACAGAACAGGTGAGCCTGGCATGTGAGCCACGGAGGCTGGGGCTGGAATTCCAGCTGCAATTTTTCCCGTGTGTTCCTGAAGGCACAAGCTGCCTGACTTTTCTGAGCCTCAGAGCCTGCCATGGTGAAAGGCTGTTTCATAAGACTATTTGACTCAGAAATCATGAAGGGAGAATGCCTGTATAGTATCTGGCACAGTTGGTGATAAAGAAGACCCCGCCATTATTGGTCTTATTTATTTATTTATTTTTGTCTCAAAAAGAAACATATTTGATGGGAAACTTACAAATAGGCTGCTAAGGTCTATGAGAGATTGAAGAATGGATTCCTTTTCTGTTAGCACTGTTGTTCTTGAACTAAAGCCTTCATGAAACAATCAACCAAGAAATGTATATATTTTGATTAATTAAACATTATAAGTGAGCCACTGTACTTACCACATTGATTATTCACCACCTTCCAAACAGATTGTGACATTCATAACCATTTCTATTTTAGTCCTGGTCACTCCTTCCAAAAGTGAAATTATAATGTTTGTCATATCATCTCAATTTCTGTCTAAACTATTGCAAACTAAACACCCTTCTTTTGTTATTCTGTATTTTCTATGTCCACAAATCCCACTCCATCATCACTGGTACATAACACAGTCTTAAGTAATTGTGCTTACTAATTGTCTTTTTAAAACCGTTTGTCTCTATGCTTTCTAATTAATCAGGGATGTACAGAGTGCCAAGACCAAGTGGAACCCTTTCCTTATAGACCATAAAAGTTTCTTCAGGGCTGGGAGCTGGGCCTTATTCACCAAAAACTCCAGCCAATGTTCAAAATATATTAAATGCTTTATGTATTAATGGAATGGAATGAGCTTTGAGAGAAAGAGGAACGGAATTAGCTCAAATAACTGTCAAGATCATGTTTGAATGCTCTAAAAAAGAATTGTAGATGCTCTACAAAGATCTACAAAATTAGGATAAACAGAGGGCAATAAGGATGATTTTACCTCTTTGCTTTAATGTTTGTGGTGGTAGTAGAGTTTTTAGGTTGAGAATATGTACACATTTATCAGATTCTACTAAAGGTTACTAACCAGCTATCGGTAGGTCTGGAGACAACATGTAATGTTTCTAATGGAATCAAGTATAGAATGTTGATATGCATAAGACACTTGGTTGGCTTAACTAACAAACTGACAGTCCAGATAACCTGGCCCTATGAGAATCCAGTCAATGGAAAGCAAGGTCAGATGTGTCCTGGAAGCTTAGTTTAAATGAGACCCCTGGCCCAGGAAGCTGACTAGTTGAACATCATGAAGCAATCTAGTAAAAAGATCAGCACCCAGTCTCAACCAGGGTAAGTATAATATCTTCAGTGATATGTCAAGAGAATGCAAACACAAAGGGAATTTTATTGAACAATGATAAAACTTGGATGTAGGTGAGGGTACACTGATTGGCAACATCAGAGCTGCTCAAAGAGGTAAAAGGGGTTTGCAAAGGCCTCTCCTGCAGCCATGTTGAAAACTACGTGGTGATAATGCTTTTAGATTAGAGGCGTACTCCCCAAAGACCCCAGACTGAGAACAGAAATAAAAAAAGACAGATGATTAACAGGCAATACCGTGACCAGAATGAGGCTAATGAGATTCCAGACTGCTTGTCTACAGGGCCAGCCATTACAGTGTCACCAAGGAGGGAGGCAGCTGTCCCTCTTATAACTACTCTTCTGAAACTGCATGTGTGACACGGCTTCTGATTTTTAGTGGCTTAGTAGTGACACCATCTACTTAGTCAAGCCAGACTGTGGCAGGGGAACAGGGTGCTGATTAATTGACTGAAGGGAGATGCCTGGTTGGAAGGCTGCAGATGGTTTGTGCATGGGACTCGAAGCCACGGTCACCCTGTGATCAGGAGGGGCTGCCCCTTCAGGACTCTGCAGTGTCAGCCTATGTTCTTGGATTTGGACTGATGAGGGTAAAGTTGACATCTCAACTGTGCCATGCAGATACTGTACAAGATTCATGAAGCCTAAAATAAGAGAAAAATTTTGGAGATCTTGTCTTCCTTTCTGGAAATGTGAATTTGTTTGGCATGTGGTTTAATATTTTACCCAAAAACAAACAAAATAAAAACAAACCAACAAATGATCATACACCTATTTCTACCAGGATGAGGATCAGAGCTCATGGACTTGGCAGGGTCAGGAGATGGTACTGATGAAAGGAAAATTACAATGGGACAGAGAAAATGTGGGGCATCATCACAGCTCTGGTCCTATTCACCATGGAAGTTTCTTAGTCCTCTGGATTCTCAGTTCCATCATCTGTCCTGTGAGCAACACTCACCTTTGTGGGAGGGATCAAAGGAAATAATGGGTGTTGAATTGATCTGAAACATTGCAAATATTATACACAGATGAGACATCTGTGATTAAAGCATTTTTATTCATTACTTTGCTGGTCAATAAGTGTTTAAGAGAAGAAATTGATCAAGAACATTGGTGGGGAGGGGAGTCAGTGATAATAAGTACTTTGTCTTCATAGATGCCTCCTGAAAGGCTGATTGGAAAACTTCCATAGTTATTAAAAATAAGGTTAAAATCCTGAAACTTTGAAATGTCTGTTGATATATTCCATATTCACTGACTATTTAACAAACCTACTATCTAACCATCTGCATAGTTAAAATTATTCTTCTTTAAAACTGCCAAGGTATGTAGGTCAGCATTTTTCATGCTTGCAGAAATCTGGATGGGGCTGCCACATACAGCTGCACAGGCTGTGCATTATACAACTTTACTACAGCATCTGCATAGACTTCAATGAGAGTAGCATCCTTTAGTGTTGTTTAATAAGAGACCTTAATTCTTGGAATAATGGTAGAAGATTTTGTTTCTTTTTAGAATTTTTTTAGACTGTGTTTAACCCAAGTTGCGCTAAAATCGGTTTCTTGTAGGTCACCACTTTTTATCTATTCAACATCTAACAAATGTAAAAAGTAGTTAACTACAAATCTTTTTGCTTTGGAGGAGGGCTGCGTTCATCTTCCCATGGACGTACTTTCTTTCTATGCATGTCTCTCTGACATGGGTTGTAAAAAGTGACTCCGATGTACAGAAATTCCAACATGTGCAAACAGCAAGGGGTTACTCTGAGAGGGTGGCTCACACTCTGTACATAGACACCCAATTCTCCTTCCCACAGAGTTGACCTTGAATATGAAGGAAACCATTTTCACTTTCCAGAAAAAAAATGTTGTCAGGAAAATGAGAGTATTTAATTTTCTTTGATTTGATTACTGGTTGTTATTATCAGTTACTAAGAACTAATGACACTTTTATTATTATGATGTCAAATTCAAGGTTGATGGTGCACATTTTGGCATTATATAAACTAGTCTTAAGGAAGTAAATGCTTCCCAAAATGCAAACTTTGGAAAATGTGCTTAGTTTTGTTTCTCATTTATATCTGCCAGTACACATTCTTTTTTTTTCTCTCTTAAACTATTTCTTTCTTTTTTATTCTTTTTTTTTTTTAATTTCAGCATATTGAGTGCGATGCGCACCAGTACATATCCTTAATCGAAACTTTATTGGAAACTGATCTCTAGGTTGGAGTTTCCTACCTTCCCTATCATCCCTCCTGCCTTACATCTTTTCTGTCCTTCAGTTAGGAAGGAGGTGGCTGAATGCTATCTGATGATTTCTGTTTGTGCCACCCAAACTTCACATGTCTGATCATTGCCAGTGTTTTTATTTGTGGGAGGTAGCCTGAAACATATTGTTCTTTAAGCTAGATTGAAGCTTTGGGAAACAACAATGTTGGCTTTTATTTTTCTTTATAAAAAGCATCTCTGAAGAATAGCATTCTGCACATAGTTTGCAAAAAAAGTAAAAGTGAATGTGCTTGATTTGTGTTATTTGAAGAACTAAATCCTCAGAACTCTTGCTCCTGTATTTTAGCAAATAAGTTTAGTTCCCAAACATTTCATTTATTTTGCATGTGTTTTGTATTACTTAGATGTCTTTATATTCTTCTACTTTTTCCTTTGCCAGTATTTGAAATCACTATTTTCTTGTTCGTATTCAGTTCTCTTCTATTCCTTGGTTCACAAATTACCCTATTAGTTTGTAAAATCTCCTAGTTTCCACGCGGGACTAAGGAGTAGTCTATAAAGAAAAACCAAGAGTCAGTTCTCTTTCTCTGTGGGCCACTGAAAACCGGAACCGCTACGGGCTATGAGATTTTCAGGGGTGTTCTATTCACTTCAGCTATTTTGCTATTCTTCACTATAGACATTATTACATCAAATGGGAAAAAGAACTAGCTTGAATTAATCTTTTGAGATTTTGATTGATTATCGGTAATAATAGCTTCTATTAGATGTCATTTTGAACAGCTTTGTACCTCTTTTCTGTGACTGGATTAGCTTGGTGGGAGGGAAGGTTGCATAGACATTAGACAAGAGATATAGAAACAGCAGCTCAGTCATGGAACTGGAAGACTGTATAGTAGCAAACCAAAATTCATTTTGCTAACAATTTCAGGAAACTGATGATTCCATTCTAGAACTTTTTAACCTGTATTTCCCTTCTCCTCCCACCCTCATCTGAGATGATTTCCCTAGATTTCATCCATGTTAATTGACTGTACACTTATGGTTGTTCTTATTTGAGGGTATTAAAGGAGCAACCTATGAATCTTCTTCATCATCCGCCTTCATCGTCAAAGTGCAGTCATTCCTCTTTGGAAGCCAATGTAGCAGAGGTGTCAGTTATATCACTGTGCATGGATGGCGTGGACTGTTCTTTCCTGCCCAAGCTGCTCTCAAATCATGTGACTGGTCACTGTGGGGATGAGTCACAACAAGGATAGACGTATCAGCGCAGATGTCTTACCTTGTCTTTGTATTTAAAACAAGTAAGCTTCATAGAACTGTGCCTCAAAACGAGTCAATTTTACTGTATATAAATTATAGTTTTATTTTTAAAAAGTAATTATATTTTCTTTTTCAACAAATGTTATTAGAGGAGCTACTATTTGCCAAGATCTGGGTTCAACTCTCAGGGGAAGAGTTATCAGCTTTGATTTTCTATATTTTTATGGTTTATTCCTAAGAGCCAGAATTCTCTGAAAGCAGTTGTTGATACAGTGATAGAAATAATATGACTTTCGAATATTCAACAGCTTGAACTTGGGGTCATATTGTTTTAGGTCTAGCTTAAATTTAACCTCTACCAATAAACCTTCCCTGACCAAACTTTCCAAGAAGTTTTTTTTCCAAAGAGAATGGGATGGTTTGTATTAGAGTAACATCTCCTGGTTAGAAAACTAATTTCTCACGTGTTATCATAAGTGCTCAGGCTCAACTTACTGTCTCTACTTTTCAGATAAAAAAAGTCTGGTTCCGAAAGATTAAGTCACTTGATCTTCTGCACAGAGTTAGTTAGTAACCCAAACACCAGGCTGCCAACTCCACACTCTTTCCACCACCTCCAATATCCTCCCCTTAGTCTTAGTATGAGGCACTTGAGGACAGTGATATGTCTTTTCCACTCACAAGTGGACCCTCATTTTTGGAAGGGAAGAGTAGCCATTCCCTCCCATCTCAGACAGCAATCTGAATAGAAAATGATGGCACAAGCCCTGAGGAAAGGCGGTGTGACTGTGAACACCAGTGTGTCCATGCAGTGGATGTGTGAATGCACAAATCTCCAGACACTTAACCTGCATTTTCACTTAGTTCTTGTTCAACTTCTCCAAATATAGCTTTGTCTCTAGAATACCCAACATAGAGAATTAAATATGTACATTCATATTTGAAGTTCATTTTTCCAGAATTTTTTTGGTTTACCCACACACTCATATCCCTCATTAACAGAAATCACTCCTCCTCTAAAAGATTGTCTCTAATAAAATCTAATAAAAACTGTATTTTGTTTCTTCTTTGAATTTCCATATATCTTTTAGACATTCATTTGCTGTTTATTTAATGCATACATTTGTGACATCTTTATGTCAGAGATTATATATTTTCCTTTTCTAGTTATATGATTATAATTTACATTCAAATACTTTTTGATGCTTTGATTGATTGTATCTCACATAAACTCCTCTTTTGTATAATTTGATAAAACTAAACTAAATATTTGGTTTTAAAGAAATTTCTGCTCAACCTATAAATCACTATGTTCTGAATATATGTTTTCCTGTTTGTAAAACCTACTAATTCCCACTGGGTGCCTTGCATGTTTGCCAACAAGTCTAGAGTCAGATATTAATCCATTGATTCCACAAATTCATATTGAGCTCCAACTTTGTGACCACCCCCATGCTGAGCGCTGCTCTTATGAAAGATTCAATTCCACCCAAAGACAAAAACTCACTTATAAACACTTGGGACAAGCTTTGATCAAATGATGTACAATTTTTCTCACAGGAATTTCCACCTCCACATGAAGTCTTTGTATGTACAAAGACTGGCAAATGTAGTATTTAAATAGCAATATCCATTTCTATTTCTTTTCTTTTCTTAAATGTATACTTTAAAGTAACTTGAAGTGTGCTGAAATAATGATGAAATCAAGGGCAAAAACATATAATTTTTTTTTTCATTTTAAAAGCACCGGGTGTCCTCAGCTCTCCTCTACCAACCCACTTTCATTCCAAACAACATAGTTGGATTGTCTTTAAATATAAATGTTCCCATCCCCAAGGAACAGAGGAGCCAGAGAAAGGTAACAGAAGGGAAAGTGTGCCGAGAAAGGCATTGGCATCCTAAGGGACAATTTTTATCTCAGGAGAACTGACCTTTCAGAGAAAGCAAATTAAATTATCTTTCTCATCCTTTACTTCTGCTGTGACATCATTAAAATGCATGTTACATACCAACACTCGTTGTTTTGTATTCATAACCTTAAACTAAAATTAATCAGTTGTCACAGGGACTTCACACATTTGTTAATGGTGCCTAGCCAAAAAATCTGTATTGTTACAAGAAAAGCAGCTTTATGTGTACCTCCTTGAGAAAAACAACAGGGGAGAATTAGCCAGTGGATACTGAACATTCTACTCTCTTGTTCAGAAAATAACAGTCCTTATTCTCTTCTCTGGTTGTTGAATTAGCGCTCCTATTTTGATGTTTGACATGAAGTTTAATGCCTTGAAAGAAGGAAACCCTTTTTGTCTAAGTCTGATTAATATAGACTGGGTCCTACAAAGTTTACTGAGAAGATGAATTTAGCTAGTAAGCATTTATTAAGCTCCCATATGGGGCCCAGACTCTTGTCACAAATTCATTATGCAACATAGTTGTTGAGAATTTAAGAAACAGGTGAAGAGCCATTTTTTGAGTAACCCAACTGTCATTGCTTTAGAATAGCTCATAGTCTTGTCAGGCAAAAGATAACTAAACAGTTAATCTATGGCAGAATGTTTGAAGTCCTCTTCAAAAGGAAAAAACACATCCCCATAGGAGGAGGTTTGGGAAACAAAGGATAGACTTTCCAAGGGGGTCATTGGAGCTGATTCTGCCTAAGTTTATGCAAGTCTACATGGCCCGAGTGGGAGCTGGCCTGGAGAGGCAGTGCACAGCGCCATGCTGGGCAGAGGGAACAGCAGAGATGAGGACTAGAGAGATGTGCTGATGTCAGATGGCATTCTGGGGACAATTCAAACCACTGGAGAGTCTTAGGGTAGGTTGTGATCTTATCTGATTTGCATTTTAGAATGTTCTCTGGCATTAGTGACAAATTTATTGGAGGAGAGCAAGACTAAAGAAAGACAGACAACATTTGTTCACTTTTTTAGTGCTTCACGGGAGAGACAATGGCAATGTGGCCTGAATGAAGGTAGTGAAGTTGAGAGTAGAAAGATGTTGAATTCAGTATATAGTGTGTTAGGAAGGAAGAAGAAATCAACGTAATTGAATGGATGATGTGATATGAAAGAAGTTCAGATATGAGGAAAACATAGTACCTGCCCTTCAGGACTCTATATTCTGTTTGAGAAAACACCAGTTGGGAGTTTAAGCCTTGGTATTTTTAAGCAATTTAGTGTTGTAGAAGAAGCTGAACTTTGTAATTAGCTAAATATCCTGAAACTTTTTTTTTTTTTGCTGAGTTGTGTGAGTTCCTTTTATATTTTTGTTATTAACTCCTTATCAATTTTATGGTTTACAAATAGTTTCTCCCATTCTATAGGTTGGATTTTCACTCTGTTGATTGTTTCCTTTGCTGTGCAGAGGCTGTTTGGTTTGATGCAGTCCCATCTGTTTATTTTAGCTTGTTTTCGTTTTTGTTTTGCTTTTTTGCTTTCTGTGTTACATCCAAAAAATCATTGCTAAGACCAATATCAAGGAACTTTTCCCCTGTGTTTTTCCCTAGCTTTATAGTTTCAGATCTTATATTTAAGTATTTAATCCATTCCAAGTTAATTTTTGTTAATGGTACAGGACAAAAGTCCAATTTTATTCCTTTGAGTATAGATATTAAGTTTTCCCAATACCATTTACTGAAGAGACTTTCCTTTTCCCATGGTGTATTCTTGGCACCCTTGTCAAACATTAGTTAACCACATATGTGTGGGTTTATTTCTATGCTGTCTATTCTGTTTTACTGGTCCATGTGTACTGTTTTTATGCTAGGGCCATACCGCTTTAGTTATTATAGCTTCATAATATAGTTTGAAATCAGAGTTTGATGTCTCCAGCTTTGCTCTTCTTTCTCAAAATTACTTTGGCTATTGGGAGTCATTTGTGTTCCACATGAATTTTAGAATTATTTTCCTTTTCTATTTTGGTGAAAAATGCCATTGGCATTTTTATCGGGACTGCATTAAATCTGTAAATTGCTTTAGAGAAGATGGGCATTTTAACAACATTTATTCTTCCAATACATGAACATTGCATATCTTCCCATTTATCTGTGCCTTCTACAATTTCTATCATCAATGTCTTATAGTTTTCAGTGTACAGATCCTTCACCTTCTTGGTTAAATTTATTCTTAAGTATTCTATTAATTTTGATGCCACTGTAAGCATGATTGCTTTCTTAATTTCTTCTTTCCAATAGTTCATTGTTAGTGTATAAAGGCCATATTTCTAGCCCAGTTAACATCATACACAATGATCAAAAGCTGAAATCTTTCCTTCTAAGAACAGAAACAAGACAAGAATGTCTACTCTTGCCACTTTTATTTAACATAATACTTAAAATTCTAGCCCAAGCAATTGGGCAAGAAAAAGAAATAAAAGGCATCCAAATTGGAAAGGAAGAAGTTAAATTGTCTCTGTCTGCATGTGACTTTATCTTATATACAGAAAACCGTAAAGATTCACCAAAAAACAAAAAAAAAAAAAGAAAAAACAATTTTTCAAAATCATAAAGGGATAACTTTACTGACAAAGTTACAGGATACAAAATTATCATTACAAGAATTAGCTGTGTTTCTATACACTAGCAATAAGTTCTTTCTTATATCTGACTATAGTCCCTCCTGCTTATATAAGCCCTTTTGTTTTTACTGGATCTGCTCAGATTTTTTCTTGCTCTACCAAAGGTATTTATTCTCTTTGTGTAGGGAGTGGTTGATCAGTGTGATTTCATGCAGTCTTGCTTTAGTGTGAATATGATTATTTTCCTCTGTTTTCATAACCATTCTAAAAAATGTGCTAGCATATTTCCTTAGTATTTGCAAATGTCTGCTAACTATACCTCAGCTAGTCACTGATATACACTAGGGAGGGGAAGCAACAACTTACCTTTATTATTTTTCTGAATTTCCTTTTTAATTTCCCTTTTTAATTTTAAATTTTCCCTCAGAGAAATGAATATATATCTTTTTTTCCATACAACACACTACTGAAATAAACATGAATATTTCCAGTGAAGTCACTGCATATTGTTGGTAGACAGAAATGTTTCTCCCCATGTTCTAGATCGGACCCTGAGGCAAAAGAAAGGGCCTGACCTGCCTACATCACACAACTCTTAGATACCCACATTTAATTGATCAAATAATCAGAACACATCTAGACTAGGAAAATTATAAATCCATGTATTTTAATTTCTAGTGCCTTCAGCCTTTAACAAACCCAGGTGTTCCTATATTTTTCTATTCTGTGATCAATGTTACTCCCAGGAAGGGAGTTCATCTAATTTAGTTATGTATTTTAGACTATGTAGCACAATTCTCTGGGAGATTTTATTTTAAGCCTTCTCTGTGTTTGTGAAATGGAAGGTGTTGTTTTCTATAAAGGCATGCAGACACTAGCAATCAGGCTTTGTAGCTTATTGGGGGAATAGAAGAGATTTTCCCCAGAGACCTTTAAATACTTCCATAGAACCACAGTTTACTCTGCTTATATAAAGGCAAGGATACATCTGGATAATGACTCAGTTCTTCCCTCCAGCTGTTAATGTTGATGACACACAGAGTCTGAATTTAGAATCTAGTGCAAGCTCTGAGGCTACATCTCTCATGGTAAATAATGTGAACACAATATCTGAAGCTGTGTGACCAATCCTGGACTCAGAACTTGGATTTTGGCCCTCTGGTTCCTGGGGGACATTTGGTGAGCTACTCTGAGCCTGAGTGTGCTCCTTTGCAGTTTGCAGAGTGTAGTTCCTATTCTGTAGGGTTGCCATAAGGATCAAATGAGCATATTTGGGTTTCTAGCCTAGCAAAGTGCCCAGATTATAGGAGATTATTATTATTAAGTATCTTTTCCATTCTGCTATTTCGTAAGCCAAAACTTCTGAACTTTGTCTGTGTTTTCATTCTAGTTCATGTCCAGGGTCTCAGTCTCTGAAGCATGAAATAATACTCATATACGTAGGAGGGAGGATGTAAAACAAAGTTATTATGGGTGGCTAAAATTTATAATGACTAAAATATGCCACAGCATTTCTAGTAATCTGTAATTTACATCACTGTATCTGCACTCGAATGTTTATAGCAGCACTATTCACAATTACAAAGGTGTGGAAACAATCCAAGTGCCTATCAATACATGAGTGGATTAATAAAATGTGGTATATGTATACCATGGAGTACTACTCAGCCACAAAAAACAATGGTAATTTAGCACCTCTTATATTATCCTGAATAAAGCTGGAGCCAATTCTACTAAGTAAGTGTCACAAGAATGGAAAAAAAAAAGCACCACATGTATTCACTATCAAATTGGTATTAACTGATCAACATTTATGTGCACATACAGTAGTAACATTCATTGAGTGTCGGGAAGGGGCGGGGAGAGGTTGGGTATATTCACACCTAACGGGTTCGGTGCACACCGTCTGAGGGATGGACATGCTTGAAGCTCTGACTCGGTTGGGGCAAAGGCAATATACATAACCAAAGTGTTTGTACCCCTGTAATATACTGAAATAAAAAAAAAATTACTGGCTTGCCCAAAGGAAAGACACTTACTCAGATACCTACATTTTTAAAGCATCCAGCATACATGTTTACTAGTACATTCACATCTATGTCTTTCCAAATCTTTAGCAGCTGTCAAGGATCTACAAGATCATCTGGTCTACCTCCATGGCTCTGTATGTGCACTGACCAGTTTCCAGTTTAGACTGCACATGGTAGAGAAACAGACTTTGATGTACCCAATCTGTGAATCTGTCTACCTCTTCACACACAGGGATATATAAACATAGGTCTATAAATATTCAAAAGGCCTTGTATTAATACAAAAGCAAAATTGGAGGTATGATAATTACATTTACTCAGGAGAAAAAACTACCAGTTATAAGAACGCTAGGCAACAGCTAAGGACTTTCCTCTTAGGCCAGATTTTTTGAAATGGCTTATGATAAAATAATGTCAACACTAACTTCTTTTCCATGCACTATAACTATAAATGAAATGGGAAAGAGAAAGCCACAATGAAGCTTTCATTTCAGTTATATAAATATATGGGAGTATTTTTGGTCCAGGATCCCCATATTAAAAGGATTTACAAGTGAAATAAATGGCTGAATTATGAAATGCAAAGTGTACATACATTGAAGGTGAAGCCATAATAATTACAAAAAGTCCTGCTCACCCACTTCTCTAGTTCTATGTTTCTGTCTGCAAGGCTCTCTGTGTGTGGGCACATGTGTGCACATTCACAAGCATGTGCTGAGAGAACTCAGAATGACCAGCTATTCACAACCACCATCCCATAAAAATTTGCTTTCCTAAGTCTACCTCGCCTCGTTGGAATAAAATTATTTAAATTATTCAGCATCTAAAAGCACTAAAATGCACGTGGGCCCAGTTGGCAGTTATTTTATGTCTATTAGGCCCTGCATCCCACTATAAAGAAGGAGGGAGCTGGGCTTCTGCCAGCATTACAATGGAACACTGTTCACACATCAAAAGCTATACAACAGAGACAGTGGATGTTTACGGGTTCCCGTTTGCATGATGCCACTTCGGTAGCTCAGCTCTGAGGTTTCCTTTGAAGGAAGAGGGAATGGGATGTGTGGAAACATTGATAATGAATTTCACCCTCTCTTCTGTGCAGAGCTAAAAGTTATAATTTCCAAAATGACCCCATCTGAAATTTAGATAACATTTCACTCTTCCCATCCCTCCAGGAGAAGTTTAGCTGTGAGACCTCTGCCCACAGGTAGGGGAATATTCACAGAATCCCCTGTTTTATTTCTCAGAAAGGACTCTGAATACGACTCAACCTGAGCATGCTTATGTTTAATGCCTTTTTATGGGGGCAAATTTGCCTTGAGTAATAACAGGATACAGTTATGTTACGCAGTTTGCTAACTTTCTGTCACCCAAGGACAGATTTTTAAAATCTCAGTGAGAAACTTAGTTTGGAAAGGGATAGAGGAGGGTATAGGTAATCCAGCTGTCTTTGAATTTTTCCTTGGATGAAACCAGGGGCACCTGAATGTTGTTAGAATTTATGACCTTGGGTATGAAATACATTAAGGCCCCGTGTGCATGTGTGTGTACACACTGTGAATACGGTGAGTGTGAGAGTATTTACTATCAAGTAGTCATTGATGCATTGCAGTTTATAGAGTCAAATTCATCATTCATACAAGTAATATATTTGTCCAAATTGGACCAAGTACAGAGAAGAGCCACAAAAATGATTGAGAGGTTGGAGGCCTTAACATACAACGTGAGATTAAAAGAATGTAGTGTGTGTAGCTTCGTGAAGCTGCTTCTAAGGAACTATGGTATCATAGCCGCTGCCTCAGGGCTGTAAACCCCAAGAAGGAATTTTCAGGGTAGTAAAAGGGGCATTACTGAGAAAGAAATGAGCAGAGAGGAGTGTCTGCATATCAAGGGAAAAAGTTTGTTGGACTGGAAGCTATTAGGCAGCAGAATTATCTCTCTAGGGAGACAGAGGAGTCTGTGACCCCATTACCGGAGACATAAAGCCTAGCCAAGTGGTCCAGTTCTCCAATATGCTATAGGGAGGGCTTCCTCTTGGGCTCCTTGGAGACCTGGAGGGGATGAGGATGGAGTGTGACTCCTTCATATCTTAACAGGCGTGGTTCCAATTTGGTGTTGAGATGAATACTGAAGGCAGGATGCCCCAGCTACCTGGATCTGACGCCAAGGTTGGATTTTATAACTCTTTGATACATACTTAGGTATTACCATCAGACTCTCTTTTCCTAAACCTTTGATATATTTAAATGAAATAAAACCTCTAGGTTGCTTTGGAAACAGCATCATTTGGCGCATGTTTTAATCTGGAGACATTTCCCCAAATATTTTTTAAAATGTGCGTGTATGTCCTGTGGGGAGTCGGGTAGAAAATGAACCTGTTTGAACTGCAATTCATCTCAAAGTTAACTGCTTTTATGCAGCCTATGTTCTATGTGTGCATGCCAAATCTGCAGCCATGCTAATGGAATATTAATATATTCTTACTAGGAGGACAGATCGAGGTTTGAAAGGAAACAAAAATAAAATGTAATATAATATGATATAAAGGAAAGAACAAATGAAAGAAATTGGAGCCAGTTGGATTGTGGGGTCTCAGCCATAGTCCCCTGGGGGAAGGACAGGGGGAAAGAGAGGCAGTGCTTGCTCTTTATCTTGCAAGCAATTACTGGCAATTTGTTCTGGCCAGTAAAACTTCTGATATTATCATGGTTGCTGAGTAATTTATCATCAAAGTTTAATGTGAAAACAGGTGACTGTGTAATCACCAATCTAGGAACAGAAATAGAATCGTTATTATTTCTGCCTGAAGAGAGAGATTTTTTTTTCTGTCAATTGACTTAACGGCCAAAAGGCTGTTCATCATATCACCATGAATTATAAAACCTCTATTAAATATTCATAAAAGTTTTGAAATGAATGTGTGATAGAGATGAAAGCTGGGCTAATTTAAATACCTACCAGACCTGTCTTAATTACAGAGGTAAAATGAGATATAAAAATTATAGCAGCAAGAAAAAAAAACTTGAAACAGTTCATTCCATACATTACAGAAAACGCCTTTGCAAGCCGCCCTACACAAAGCCAGAGCTCTGATTTCTATTTCTCTTAAAGCATTGCTGAAATGAAGTTGGCCATGTCTTTCTCCCACAGGAAGTAGAAGGAAAGCATCCTTGGGACATTTAGGCCAGATGATTTTTGCTGTCTCTCCAAAATGGTAACAAAAATTTCAACTGTACAAGCACATCTATCTGCACCTGCTCAAATTCAAATCCTCAGAAAAAATTAAGTGTGGAAGTCAGGATGTGACCAAAAGGCATCCAGTGAAAATATGTTCTAATTTTCCGTACTGTGATTTGTGTGGATCTCATGGGCTTGTGAAAATGACACATGGGCTGGTTTTTGTTTGTTTGCTTAGGCATTTATTTATTTATTTTTAAGCTTGAACTCTTGTAACGGCTTCTGCCATCTTAAGAGAAACATTCTCCAGAGATGATAAAATAATCCTAGGAGAGTCAATCCAAAGCCAAGGTATATTTGTGTTCCCAACTAACCTTAAACATAATTTGCTAAGCAGAGGCATTTCCTATTCCTTCTCAAATGAGGCTAAAAGAACACAGTTAGAACTTTTGACCTTCCATCTTTAGGCTGATATCAAACCTGACATTAAAGGCTATAACACTTGTGAATTGATCATTAGGACACAATTGGTACATGCCTCAAGGTGATCCTGTGCTCTCAATTACATGTTTTAACTGACCACAGATTTGTTGATGAGCATAAAGAGGCAAAAAGAAAAGGATACTTCGGTGGGGCATAGGTCTGTGTTATACCATCATGGACTCTTAGGCTAAAAGTGAGGTACCAGCTGGCTTGACCTTGAGCAAGGTGCTTCACCTTGCTATATTTCAGTGCCAACATCTCTAAAATGAGGGGATTAATTTGGTGGTGACTAAAGATCCATCCAACTCTAAAATTCTGTGAGTCTACAATTATAAATAGGATGATAAGATGCTCTTTGGCTCTTAGGCCACCACCCAAGAGAATGAATTCCAGTTTTAATTTCCTTTTTGGTGATAGGAAATCTGAAGACAGGCAAGGTTAAATGACCCACCCGAAGGCCCAGAGCAATCAGTGATGGAATCAGAGCCTCAGCTCCCAGCCCTGGTTCCTTGCCTCCCGTTTCATCAGCTTATTGAGGCCAGGTCTTTTAGGCTGTTTGTTAGCATCTTATTGGCTTATTCATATTGACATCTTGGATGATATCATTGATTTGGTAGAAATGTTCTATTTTTCAAAACAGTTCGTATGCAGCTATTGCCTCCTCAATAATATTTGTGGCTCCTTAGCATGCGTATAAGATATATATGTAGCATCGTGCTTGTTTAGTGCATTTGTTTAATGCCCTACCTATTACTACAAATAATTTGAAGAATTTAAATTAAAAACATAGGAATGATATCAATCAAATTCAAGGAGGAAAATAAATTTGGGCTGCAAAGTCACCGAGAAGAATCTTAAAATGAATAGATGGTGAGAAGGTAGATTACTCTTGTCCTTCCTCCCCTTCTTCACTTCTTTAGATTCACTTAATTTAGTCAATCACTTTCTTTTCTCCATCATTTTTGTTTTCTCTGCAGTTTGCCGATGGCCTTCCTGAGCATTGCTTAAGCACCTCTGATTATCTCTCTAGACCAAAGCAGTTAGTGGGCATCTCCCCAGAGCCCTCCAGTGACTCCCTCTGTCTTGGGGAGTGCTTCAGTGTGCTAGAGGCTGGCATCCTATAGCAGAGATGCCAAAAGTCAGCTAGCAGTGATGGTCACCTTTTAAAGGCCTGCAAGGACAATGATACTCTTACCCAGGTTAGTCCTAAGCCAGAGCTGTATTTTTTGTAGAAGATGAATAAGTCCAGCTGCACGTTGAGGTTTGGATCCTAGGTCAGAGTGCTGTAAGGTGAAGGAGGGAAAAGAGAAGGACCCATGGGTAGTGACAAAGAAAGAAGGAGATAAAGGATGTCACGAAGGCCCAGTAGGATGGACTCTGTGTGAGGACAGTGATGCCAACATGCATGGCGCATGCGGAATATGCGTACAGCAGCACAATTCACCTTTCTAGTCTGATGTGCAGCTGTTCTGCCTATAACCTCATAGTGGTCAGGAAATTTTATCTAATTTTTGTTTCAGAAGAATCTTTATTTTACCCATGTAGGTTAAGTTCCAGAACCTAATCCAATAGCTAGAGGATAGAGGTTGCTTGATATATGTGCTTTGATAGATAATGTTTAGCTTACCTGTTGCTGTATTAGAAACCACTCCAAAATTTAGTAGCCTGAAACAATAACCATTTTCTTATTTCTTATAATTGTGTTGGTTGACTGAACTCACCTGAGCAGTTCCTCTGCTCCCCACAATATCATTGGCTCTGCAGTCATCTGGGGGCTCGACCGTGCTGGATCTTCCAAGATGCTTCACTGCATGATGTATGACCAGCAGTTGGTACTGGCTGCCAGATATCGGCATGGGGGGCTGGTTGTCTGGTAAAACAGAAAGCATGGTTCTCATTCACATGAACTTTTCATGTAGCTTGGCATCTCATGTCATGGCATTAGGTTATCAAGAGCAGAAGCTTCTATTCTTTCTTAAGCCCAGAACTGGCAGAATATCATTTCCACCACACCGCATTGGTTAAATCAAGTAAAGAATTCAGTCCAGATTGAAGCGGGGGTAACTATAAAGGGTGCGATGCATAATTCATTTGGGGACACCAACATAATGATCGACTACAGGTAGGTAATACAAAAAATAAACATGAGAATATAGTCACAGTAGGAAGCATTTAGGTAAAATTGTAAAAGAGTCATACACACCGATATCTCTGTAAGAGGATACTACAAACCACCCAGACTAACAGACAGCACAGAGGATACTTTTCTCCTACTTAATATCACATTGGCTAAAAGCAAAATTTTCCCTAAAAACAGCTCTACCTGGCACATTTGCGACTTGTCTTGGTGATGGGTAAATGATGTTAAAGGCAAAAGAATTCCTGGATGTACTATTTCCTAGTGAATTTATTTCTGATCAATAAGGGCTAACTACTTAATATTGGAATCAAGGAATCTTTGCATATACGTATTTTCCTCAACTAAGCTAGATAGAAGTGATATTGCCCTTTTAAAATAGCTGGAGATTTTTATGCTGAATGGTAACCAAATAGGCAAAGGATGAAATTAGTAGGGAGAAAGAGTTGAGCTTAATTTCACAGAATACCCTCTAAAAATCAGATTTTTCCCCAATGGAATGTGTGGCTGTTTGTGGTAGTGAGCCTACCATCGAGGGAAGTATTTATATCTCATTAAGATAGTAATGGTTTCATGAGAACTGCTTTCAAATCAATTTGTTTTCTAAGTTGAGTTAGAAGGGGTTTGGATAGCCTGAGCTCATATACAAAATCTTTGAGGGGATTTTAAACAGAAGCCAAAGCAAAATACCATTCTATTTATTTTCTTTTTTTGTTGTTTAGAATTTTAAAAAGGATGAGAAGTACTAATGGCATATAACAAATATTTAGTGCCTGTGTGATAAAAATAAAAAGACTAGAAAAGTTGGAGAATAAAATTAACAACGAGAACAAAAAAGAAAACTCTGGAAGTGTTTTGACTCTGTGCATATAATATATGTTCTTCCACATAAAGGTACTATCCACACAAGAAAAACACAACTTTATGCAAAGAATCCACATCCCAGTCAAGCAGCTTGATATTTTGGCTGCAAGAAACCAAACACTAGCACGAGTGACCTGCCGCTTAAATTTCCCTAATCAATTGACAAATCCTTTCTCTCTTAAACTTTTCTCTAAAGAGGGATCCCTGGCAGGAGTGGGGAGATGCCATGGACTCTTCTAACTCAGGTAGAGGGTGGGACCTGGAGAACTCACCATTCAACAGGCCACTTGCAGGCAAAACTCCCCCCAGAGTGAAAATCCCATTCTACAGCACTTCCAGGGCAAGTGAAACCCTCACTCTCCGTGGATATGTTGTGCTTAACCAAACAGCTTCTATCTGGTGGCTCATTTCCACTGTTTCCTTTCTCTGTGGAGATGGAAACGTCTGGCTAAAGCTCTTCTTGTAACAGTTTTAATAGTTCTTCCTGCACTTGAAGACATAGGCTGTGTTTATATGCATAATTTAGTTTAGAAAAAAATATATATAGTTGATTTGTGCAATACACTTAGCAACAGATTACTAATTTTTTTAAATAATGACAATTTTTGTTTTTTCTCTTTTTTTTTTTTTTGCAAAACTCAACTTTCGAGAAAGCAATTTCTGTTCATGTAATATGGCTTGTTCTTTAAATGACATCTTCTGAGTGCCTGTTTAAAATTATTCAGTCATGTTAGTTTGTCATCTCTAAGTCAAAACTTTATGTTAGTCACAAATTTCTAAAACATGTACAAGCAGAAGGTTGTCATCTCTCTGTAAAAAGCAGTTTTGGGGTCTACTTTGAAACACTAGTCGGAGTCATTTTATTGTAGAAAAGATGAGTTGCAGGCTTGGAACGGGAGGGTGTCAGAAGTTATGGCCCTTCATTTTAACTATCTATTCCCTCTTTGGGGTGTTTTATCAGCACCCCTAATGGTTGACAGCCCAGCCTTAGCTCCGATGGAACCATCCACACCCAGAGAAGGAAGGGCAGATGTTGAGGAAACTTGATGTGAACCACACCTTGCTATGTGTTTGGGGACAACCACCATATTCATATGCCACATACAAGGTGAGGAGACTGAGAAGAGACCTGAGAATATCACTGACTCATTCAAGGTTACACAGGCATTAAAGAAGATCCTCTTTCTTGGACCTTTTGACTGTTAGGTTGTTTGTCCTAAGACTGAGACCAAGTTATTCTCACAATGACTTTTTTCTATTATGCCTAATGCTACCATATTTCATATAACATTTCGTTATCTCATTCTCATACCTCCAATTCACCATGTATTCTTACCTTATAATTTTACCTCTTATTTCATAAAGAAATTAGAAATATGTAAGAGAAGAACTTCTTCAGCTGTCAAAGGCCAAGGCTCCCATCTAGGTGCAATTCAGCCCACACCTGTTGAGAGTTATTCTGGGCAAGTGATGATCCCGTGAGTCTATGACCCAATCTAGGTATCGCCTCACTTTTCTGTTCCCCTTCAAATAAATCTATTCAGTTTTTTTCTGAGTACTGAATTCCTCTCTTCTCATCCTATCTTCAGTCTACTCCCATCGAGTTCAATCTTTTACTTCATTCAAATTCAGCTAGTCAATGTCAATAATACATTTTGTCTTGCCAAAACTAAGTACCATATTTCTGTCTTATTTAAAATGCTAGCAGCCTTTTACATGGTTAATCACTCCGTTATTCTTGAAACATTTTATTTTTCTTAGCGTTGGTGACACCATAATCTCCTGGACACTTTCCTACTCCACCGGCAACCACTGCTAGCTTCCATTTGCTGGGTCCCCATTTATTGCCTGACCTCTGAATATTGGTGTGCTTCAGGGATCAATCCCAGGCTCAGTTCTCTTTTTAAAAATTTAATTTTTTTCTAGTAATACATAAGATTAGTTTTAAAAAAACCCTCCAAATTGTACTGTAAAACATAACTAAAAATAGAATTTCTTCTTTCATACCATTTCCAACTTCCAACTCTACTACTCCCCAGAGGCATCTAGTTTCAACTCTTAGCAGTTTCTTCTGGTGATTTTCTCATATTTTTAACACCCACCTTAAAATGTCTAGATTTATCAATTTTATATATTATTTATTTTTTCTCCATAGAAAGTAAATATTTTACACACTTCCTCGATGTCCCCATTCATCCTATGAATATTCCCTATTCGTAATTTTGATACGTATCAAAAATTTTGGTTGACTCATTTTTATTATTTAATTCATTATCATTATTAAATAGTGCTGAAACAAGTTGTATACCAATGTTCTGTTTTGTTTTTGTGTAACATTGTTTTTTTTCTGGTGTCATTCGCCCCTCATTTTTTTTTCTCTTTTGTTAGCTTTCTGGGTTCCTGTCATTTGTATTTTCTTCCAAACTCTCCAGCTGGGTGATTAAATACATTTTGATGTTTTCTTCTTGGAAAGTTGCAGTTATACTTGGAGACCTCCTCCTCACCGAGGATGGTATTTACACCAGTAAGATACCACACAATTTTATCCTTAGCTCATCATGACATTATGTACTCTTCACAACAGCAGTTGCTTTGTGGAGTCCACTAATGAGAATTTAGATGAGAATGTTACACTTGCTATTAATATAAACAATCTCAAATGAAGAGAGCTGTACAGAATGGCTCACCGGGTCCATGTATCATGACAGTCTAAGATTCACATTATTATTATTTTTCTTATAGGTAACATATGACAGTAACACTACCCTTGTGTGGATAACTAAATTTTTACCTTTCATTTTATAACAAGCTCAGGATAAACACATGTCACAGTTTTCAAAAATGACTTTTGTGTTGGGATGATGGTGATAATGTTATTGGACAAGGAGAGGAACACTGGGGATGCAGGTTACCACATGAGCAGGTGGCATGGCTTTGACTTTCTCAATTTTCAGTTTAATGTATAAACTCACATTGTTTAGACAAAAAAAATACATGAATATATGGATAGTTGTCTAAGCAGAAGTTTAAGAAATTATCTGAGTTGAACTATGGTGAATTCCAGAGGAAGTAATAATACGATCACTGTATAGAGGAGGAGCAGGTGTATCCTTCTTGCCTTTTTATTTTGTTGAGAAAAGGAATGATCAGAAGGAATATCACAGCCTTTCCTCCTGCCACTGATCCACCAGCACCATCCTTACCACTGATCCAGAGGGAAGCACTGGTTTTATTGTTTAGTTATGTTAAAGAGGACCAGGAAAGTTCAATGATAATTCAGAGGGACTCCTTGGTGTCTTTATAGTGTAATTTTGTTTCTGAATGTTTCTGAAGATGCATATATTAACCAAGCCTTTCTGATTTCCCACAAAATGAACTCTAAGAATGCCAGCTTGTGCTGTTACATATTTACATATATTGTAAATTACAGAGATGAATGAACAGATATTATAAAATGAAAAAGTGCATAAGCAATGTCATTTACCTAATCATCTATTTTATATGGTTCCTCTGAATTTCTCTGCCACACCCATTTAGGCAAGACCAGGGCACAACTGCTGAAAAGTAGAAGATTTGTCTTATTAGGTGCTGGGATCCCTCCAGAGCCACTGGAATTTATGACCTTGATCCTGAGAGACAACTACTTTTCTGTATATTGCAGAGATGTGGATGGAGAATTTAAGAGAACATGATATTAGTTCATTTCCAATGTCATACTGCTTACTCCTTAAACTTAACATTTTCTCTGAACTTTTCTCTGTTCATAGACTTTCTTAGGGCAAAATTCTCCCTTGTTGAAGAGATGGCAATGCTGAGCAACTCTCTGTGTGGAAAAAAAAAATCCACTCAGTGGAAATCCCTCTTTGCTGTATGTTTGTCATTGAGTTGCTTCCCTTTCATTCTGCAGTACATGATGAAAGGTAAAATCCTCCCCTTTCCAGAGTTCACTAGGCTATCTAGAGCCATCAGCTAGCTATTCCTCATCAGCTGTCCTGCATTGGGTCACACACTTTAGAGGGTAATAAGGATGTATAAAAATTCTATATTTTCTCTCAAGCATCTTACTGTTTCTTAGGAAGCTGAAATTATTAATTTATATAATTAATTTTGTGGCATCATTTGAAAAGTGTATACATTAGAGAGATGTGCAAACAAAGTTCAGAGAAAGGAAAGAGATCTTTTCCATTTGGTAAAGACAGAAACAAGTATCAAACAAATGATTTTGAAGATAAGTGATAAAGGCTGTGATGGGGCAAGCTTAGGGATGGGGGAATTCCAGAAAACAGGCACACCTGATGCAAGAGAAGCTGTGGGAAGGGGCAGTGAGGATGCTGGCCTAGGTAGGGTGGGTGAGTATGTTGATTAGGATGGGAAATGACTACATTGCAAGAGCTTTCATTTTTTAAGTGCTTACTATGTGCCAATCCCTATGATATTTGTTTTTTAATATATTATTGATTTAATTTTCACAATAAATATATTTATAAGAAAGTAATAATAATGTCTAGCACTCATCATACATTTAGATTCTCCAGTTCTAGTCCTAAGTAGGCCCTAATTTATGGTGGGCCTGGACATAAACTCCTGTCCCCAGTGATCAGCCTAAACTAATTGTGACACTCCCTTTTCACTCTTGCCCATAATTGCTTTGAGGATGCAAAAGGCCTATGCTAATTTGGACCAATAAGAAAAAGGAGAGTTTATGTGGAAGCTTCCAGTAACAGTGTGTTTTGCTGTCACGGAAAAGCAAGGAAAGCTTGCCTCTTTTTCCTAGAGGACATTAATGAGAATGCATGCTGCCCAGGTAAGGCTAATAATAGGATAAAAGGTGAAGCCAGTATAAGGTCAAAGTCAAAACACATTGCGGAAATGCAAAAGAGCACAGAGAGAGGGAACTGAACCCTCCTTAGAGCAGGTGTGTACCATACATCTGACTACCTGTCAGAGGCCAAACAATGTCACTCATGATTTAAGGCCATCAGAGCCAAATTCCTGAAATCTCAATCAGCTGAAAGCATTCTAACATATAATTTAATTCTCATAGCAACCATGTGATATATGTGTTAATATAATCTCCCATGTTATAGATGCAAAAACTGAGGCACAAAGAGATTGAAAAGTTTGCCTAAAAGCATACAACTAATAAATGTTGCAGCCAGAGTTTTAATCAAGAGCATGTGAATTTAGAGGCCACACTCTTACTCCCCTGTTCTGCTGCCCGGGGAAGTATTCATGTGATTCCCTTCTGGAGATGAGAAATCGGAGGCCCGAGACTACCCACCACCGATAAACCTAGCTGTGTCCAACTCAAAACCCTTAATCTTAGGCTGGATTTCTAGACTGCGCCATCTCTTTCAGAGATGATGACCACCACAATGGGTCAGTAGTGATGACACTAGCTGACATTATGGAGATTTTACAAGGTGCAGGCATTGCTCTAAGAAATTTCTATAAAGTTCAAGTTACTTAGTCTTCCCCCAAGCCCAATGAGGTATCTTCTATTTTTATCTCCATTTTTGAAATAAATATACTGAAGCAAGCAAAATCCAAGCCTACCTGCATGGATGTCCAAAACAATCATGTCCTGAGCACTGTATCTAGAGTTTTGCAGGTATTATCTTGAATTTTCTCCATAGGCAAAGGTAATGAAAAAATATTATCAGCATTTTTTAGATGAGGAAACTGAACCACAGAGTTTAGTAACTTGCAGAATATATCACTCCCAAATTCAACCTAGTCTGTCTGTCTCCAAAGAAAATAATCAACAGAATAAATAGACACCCCATAGAGTGGGAGAAGATTTGCAAACTATATGTCCAATAAAGGGCTAATATTGAAGAATCTACAAAGAACTCAAACAAAGAAAAAAATAGATTATATATATCTAAACATTTCTACTCCTATAATATGCTGAAATTTAAAAAAATTTAAAAAAACATTAAAAAATGGGCAAAAGACATGAACAGAAGTTTTTCAAAAGAAGATAGACAAATATTCAAAAAACATGTGAAGAACTGCTCAACATCACTAAACATCAGGGAAATGCAAATTAAAACCACAGGAAGATATCATCTGACCCCTGTCAGAATGGCCATTATTAAAAAGTCAAAAAACAATAGATGCAGCATGGATGCAGAGGGAAAGGAACACTTACACACTGTTGGTGGGACTGCCAATTAATACAACCTCTAAGAAAAACAGTATGGAGATTCCTTAAAGAAATAAATGTAGGCTTACCATTTGACCCAGAAATCACACTGTTGGGTATCTACCCAAAGGAAAAGAAGTCATTTTATCAAAAAGACACCTGTGCTTAAATCTTTATTGCAGCACAATTCACAATTGCAAAGATGTGGAAACATCCTAAATGTCCATAAATTCAAGGGTGAATTTAAAAAATATGCTACATATTAATATATACTGTGGAGTACTACTCAGCCATAAAAAGGAATGAAATAATGTCTTTTTCAGCGACTCGGTTGGAACTGGAGACCATTATCCTAAGTTAAGTACCTCGGGGATGGAAAAACAAACACCACATGTACTCTCTAATAATTGGGAGCTAATTGATGGGCACACACGGGCACAAAGAGATACACAGTTCATTGAAAATCAAGAAGAGGAGAGGTGGACAAGGGGAGGGGTAAAAACGGCTGTGAAGTATAGATGTCTGGATGAGAGGAAGCAGATTGCTAATGGATAGGAAAGGTAAAGGTGGTCAGGTGACATGAAGCCAAGCCATGGAGAGCCCTGAGCCAGGCGGAAAAATATCAACTGTGTAGAGAAGAAATAGAAATCTGTGGAAAGATTTGGGGTCTGTGAGTAACGTGAAGAAAGCCATGTGCAAGGACATTTAATCTGATTGAGATAGGAAGTAGAATATGCAGCTCAATGCCACTCTGGTAACACACCATGATAATTGCTCCAAGCTAAAAGGTCTTTCCCAGGTAAGTTTTACATCTGTTTTGAGTCTCCCAGATGCAACACCAAAGCACTGTGGACTGCTAAGCAGAGAAAGAGGTCAGGCAGAAAGGGAAAACTCTGCTACTCTGAGCCAGAGGAAGCCACTATTCAGGCTACAGATAAGGGACAATTCCTGGTTGTCTTTTACCTTTTGTTTAACTTTCTAAAGAGTATTAGTTAATTATTTTTTTCCTTTAAATGAGAAAAAATGAAACTTAGAAACCAATGAACTTCCTTAAGTTCTCAAAGTCACGAGCCAGTGAGGTGGAAACTTTCAACTATTAATAGATAGATCCCCAAACTGCCATGCTACCCTGGCAGTCTTGTCTATTCCTGCAGGTTTCTTCTCTACTAGAGGTGTGGGGACCTGTGATTTCTAGTCCAAACTCTCACCTTAATGATGAGAAGACGATGGCCCAGAGAGAAGAGGGAAACTAATTTGCAATCATTTACTATTCTCCAATTCCTTGGCAACTATTACACTAGCAGCTGTGGGGTCCCATAATCTGGGTTTGGGGTGGTTGGTCCTGCACTAAGAGCCCCTTTCTGTGACCTTGTGGGATTTCATCCTACAATTGTTGGTTGTCTCTAGGGAAGGTCAATTGGATGAGATTAAATCATCAACTTTTGACCATGTCTGATGTAGAATTTCTTTTAGAACAGATTAGTAAAATAAGTGGAAGAGAAATGAAAGTATAAAAGAAAGTGGCAATTTACTGTAGCTTTAGCAAGAGAGATGCTGCCTCACATATGATGACGCTGACCTCAAGCCAGCACTTCAGGGAATTGAGAGAATAAATTACTGGCATATGAGTTTAGATGTGATATCCCAGTTGAGCCAGGAGGTCTTTGCAATTAGAATGTCATTTGTGTGGTTAACAATATTGCCACAGCCTCAATACCACTTTCTCTCAAGCCACAGTGGAGAAAATCATCCAAATAAGTGTGGGTTATTATTTTTTAAAAACGAAAGCTGAAGAGCATTTACTTAGTCCTTAGTGGTGTAGCAGGCAATGTGGAATATCTTTAATCTAAATGAAAAATTGGAAACATAACTTTTATGCCTGGATACTATCAGGGAAATCAAGATATTAATATACAAGCTGCAAGAAAATGAAGCTGAAATGAATTCTCTCTTTTTATTTAATGGCTGAAGTTGGAGTGTTTTTTTCCAATGGAAAAGTAAACTAAACATCATTTCTTTTGGCTAATGGTAAGCTCTTTGTGGCTGGGATTGTTCATATGTTTCTATTGCATTTGATAGCATCTAATACAGTGCTGGGATGTAAAAAGTACTTTGAGATGCTAGCACTTTGCTAGATGGTTTATAATCCTGACTTTGCAAAACTGGTGGCCCAACCAAGAGACATTTATGGGGTGCCTATTATAGAAACATGTTTCCCCCGGGTATTATTTATTAAGGAGGCTTAAACACATTTTCAACAATGGGAGCTGTACTAAGACAGAAAGATATTTGGCCAGGTTCCCAAACCTCCAAATCCTCCACTGGTTGTCTGATGTCAGTACAGGTTTGAGAATATGAGATGTTGAGCACAGTTGCTGGGAAAATTTAAGTCCTGTCTACTTGTATAGGTTCTACATCAATAGCCCCCTCCTGCTCTCCTCAGCTTATTTTCTCCTTGGTTCCTACATGTTGGAAACTTCTGATGCAGAAAGAAGACGATGAAGAACAGACACAAGAAAAACAATTCCAAGAGATAAAGCTAGAGTGGTGTTGGTGAAGCACACTGACCATTAAAGTGATAGCTCTCAGAGGAGGGAGGCTGCTCTAGAACTCCTGACCACCCCAGGTTTGTGGGAGCATTAAGAGAGGCACAACCCTGGACCAAAGTGCTTACTGAAATAAGGGACATCTCTTGAATGTTTTACTTTGTGACGCTGAACACTCAGCCTCAACTCCTCAGTATATCACTCCTGCTCAGTAAATGAGGAGATAGGGTCATGATTAAAAGCTAGGATACTTTTACTATTACTCTTAGAGCATGATTTGCAGAAAATGTTCAATGTGATAGGATGGTATACCTGTTTACTAAACTTAATGACCTTTCACATATAAAAATGAGAGTCCAGTCTTTACACTGAAAGCTAATTTTTTTTTTTTATTCCAAGGTATTGTGAGGGTACAAACGTTCTAGTTACACTTTATGTCTTTGCCTTCCCCAAATGTAGGTTAAAGGCGTGCCCTTCCCTCCCTTTAGTACTCCCCGTGTCCTTTAGTTGTAGATTCGCCCCCCATCCCCCTAATCCCTGAAGAGTATTTCTGCCATGTGATCACCCTAGTGTTGATCAGTTAGTACCAATTTGATGGCGAGTACAAATGGATCCCTTTCTTCTGCTCTTGTGGTGCCTCACTTTAGATGATGGGCCTAAGTTTAGTCCAGGAAAGTGTGAGAGGTACTAGATCGTCGTCATTTCTTATGGTTGAGTAATATTCCATTGTAAACATATACCAAATTTTGGTAATCCACTCATGGATTGACGGGCACTTGGGTTGCTTCCACACTCTTGCAATAGTGAATTGTGCTGCCATGAACATTCGAGTGCAGATGTCTTTATAGTAGAATGTTTTGTGCTCTTTTGGGTAGATGCCTAATAGTGCTATTGCTGGATCGAATGCGATTTCTATTTCTAGCTCTCTGAGGTATCTCCAAATTCTTTTCCACAGAGGTTGCACTAATTTGCAGTCCCATCTCGTGAGTGAAGGAGATGAAGGAGCAACATGATCAGGGCTAAAGAGGATGCAAGGATGGGGAACAGTCAGTGTGGATTTGGGTATGAAAGTGATGGAAACAGAATAAGAAAGATAGGCTGTGGCCATGCCAAGCCATCATTACAATGCCAGGTTGAGCAATCTGCCTTTAATCTGGAGGGAAATTGGGAAGGACAGAGGGTTTGGAGAAGGGGAAAAATGACACGAACAGGGATCTAATTTAGTTCCAGTGAAGATACAAATTCTAAAGTATAAATGTACCATTGAAATATTTTCTGTAGTTCTGAACATCAAAGAAAGGTGTCTGGGTGTTTGTGGACATATGTAAAGTTGTTTAAAAATCAGAATTAGAATTATTTATTTTTTTATAAAGTAACATGAGTATATTTTACCACTGAAGTTTTGGTCCACTCGTTTTCAGTACACCCAGCTATGATTTTAAAATTTGTTTTCCATGTTATAAATGATCCAGGAAACTAACTAAGTCATATACTAGTTGCTGAATTAAGATGGAGTATGGTACCTGATTATCAGATTATTTCTTAATGTATTACTTGCAAGCTTCAGACTCAAAATACGGCAGTGGAAGACATACAGAATTGTCTGTTATTTCAAAGACATAATGTGAAACGTTCATTATAACCTGGTTAAAAGTCCTAAATAGCAAATATACTGGTCTCCTAGATGAAGTAATTCTAATTAACCTTATAAAAATGAGATTTGTACAGTATGTGGAAAATTAAGGATATAAACAACCATTAAAAGGAAAGTCTAATCACATTACAATAATTATGTTCAACTGACACAATAGACAATAGTCACATAGCACTACCATATTTTAAATGCCGTCATAAATAATATGAAATTATAATGTTATATTATGCTATTATTCAAAATAATATTTTAAATATTCTTTTAAATAGCCACATAAGTTGTTTTATTAACATAAGAATTTGAATGTGTACTCTTAATTTCTAAATTTTTTTTCTAAATAGTAGTATGGACATTAACCTAAATTATATTAGGATATAAACAAACTAAACATTACCAGACTTTTACATATATATCAATACATTTTGGGGGGGAGCAAGAACAGGGAGGAGGAAATTTCATTCCTCTCTGCTTAGAAGAGTTGTTTTACTTTACTTCTGGCCATTCTAGTGATGAAAACAAGTGTAGTGGTTTAGAATTTGGACTCTGGCAGCAGAAAGAATTGGGTTCCTGTGTGATTTTGGCAAGTTCTTCATAGTGGTTCTTTTAGCCTCAGATTTCTCATCTATTATAATGATATTATTTACTCTAAGCTCAAAGGATTGTTGATAGGTTTAAACATACTTATGAACTTAGTTCTTGACAGTGTAAAAATACTAAGTATTAAATAAGTGAGAGCAATTATTTTTATTATAATTATTATTTCTCATCTTAAGTTTTATTCTTTGATGATTACGTTTTGGGGTATAAGTTTTTACTATATTTGTTTAACAATTGTAGAACCACCCAACCCTCAAGTGATATTTTGCTTAGCCTTGAATAATACGTGCTGAACAAATTGGCATGCAGGAGTGAGTCTAACCAGCTACCTATCCTCTACATCTCAGTGTGGCCTTGTTTCTCTGCTCTGTTATCAAATATGGTAGAAATTGTCATGAACTAATAAAACTATGTTTGAAAAAAAATTACCTGATTCCTCATCACATTTTAGTGTTACAGATAGAAGTAAAGGGAAAGGAAATTGTTTTGTTTTGTTTTTTAAGAAATGAACACTGAACTTATAAACTAGTCAAAGGGCAGATTGCCTAATTCCATGGCAACTTAGAGAGTGTTTCTGTTATATATACATGAAGAAAAATTGAACCAGGAATCTTCTTTAATCAGTACAAATGCCTTACCAAATAAGGGATAACAAGTTAGTCACGATGAAACGTCAGTTGATTGTGGTTTGAGTATATGTATAGAATGATTAAAATTCTATATGGATATGTGATTTAAAAAAAATCAGCCACCTGTAAACTGAAGCAATAAGAGATGAAGTCGGTAGTCTACAAATTAATCTTTACCACAGGTAGGAACAGGTTGATAAATTTTGGGAAGTTTTATTTTTTGCATAAATTTAAAGTTAGTAGAAGAGGCTGCATCAGCTGACCACATTACTATAGAAGGATTTTCCTTAAAAACTAAAAAGTCACCAAGTAGCAACATTAGAGTAAAGAAAACATCTTGAAAGTAGATGAAACTGGCCTATACATGCAAAAAAAAACCCCATCAATGCCTTTAAGAACATTCATAGCCCAGAATGAGAAGTAAAGGTAGGATTTCAGGTAGCCTTGGGCAGATTGCTATGTATTTGGTGGCAACATACCAAGCTTTAAGATTAAGTTATATTTATTCTACCATAAAACCTTCAGGACATTGAGGTGCAAGACAATATTTTTTTGACTATATATATTCAATCAAATAAATATCCAGGAGCAGGCCAAGATTAGCCACACTGTTTCTAATAAAGTTGGTGCTCTAGTGGTATTCATAAATTTGCAATGTTTGAAAATCCCAGCCTATAGCCTTTGCAAATGTAAAGAGTCTACCATATTTACCTTCAAATACATTTGTCATGTTATATTTTCAAAAATCTATACTTGCTTTCAGATGGTGAATAGTTTACATTTAATTGATTTCACTGTTAAGTTATGTGTAGGGACAGTGCTTTGTTACTCCTCTTTGAATCAGATATGTTGAGTGTAGTTCTCTTAAGTAGAGGGTCATTAATTTCAGGTAAAATTGGAATTTCATTTAGAAATGTACACCGTTCTCACCGATTATGTGATTTAAGTCAGTGGCAACAGGTACAAATTTATTTTCAGGAACATGTTTTAAAGGTACTTCACATTTATTTTCTAAAAGCAGTATACAGAATTATTCAAAGTGGCCACAATTTCCTCCCTGACCTCTAGTCAAAATGTTATCAATTACTATAATATAATGACACAAAAAGGATAGCCTAATATCAAAGTTGACAGCTGTAGAATATGAGATCTACAGATTCACTTGCATAATGGACATTTACTCTATAATATGCACTGCTAATGTTTTATTTGAATTAAAAACAATCCTATGAAGTGGGATATATGTCTTTAGAATCCTGAGTAAATGTTTTTATGCATATTTTCAAAAAGTTGCATTTTCTCAAAAAGTTGCATTTTATCATATATTACCAATGATGAATTTGTTTTTTTGCTTCAGTGTGGTTGTCCATAAAGTGTCTATGTAGTGGTAAATACATGAACAATTTTTCTCAGATTCTTCCTAAATGGCACAAGTGACCTAGCAATAAATATATTTTTGGCGGAACATTCGTCTCCATAGTAACATATTAAGGTGTCATTCTTTGTGATGATGTAGAATATAAAAATGAACAGTTGAAGGCTACTTGAAATATAATAATTATAAATGAATAGGGGATAATTGAAACGTGCTAAGGGTGGATCAAAAGTTGATCTTTGAAAGACTGACTCTAAAACCTTCTCTGAGGCTCAACTGCATGATGAGACCTTGCCTTGGAAACTTACTGGACATTACTGAAATGGAAGCATGGTTGTACTACGTTGGCAGTCATTACTGGATTTTGTTCCTTCTGCTTTCTCCTCTATGATTCTGTTTGTTGGGATAGTCAGAACCGCTTCAGATGAAGCCAACTAACAGATTTGTTTTGTGTGTGAGTCTAACATCATTAGAAAAGCATTAATTTCACCTGATGACTAGACAGGAAATTCAAGTTAAAACTATATTAAGCTTCCAAAAGAATTATTTACCTCTGGAAAATCACTCAAATAATTGTTTTAGCGTATGTATGAACGTGCTTTGACAGCTTTTAAGACATTGCTTCTGTATATTGCATGCTTTTAGGAATAATGTTTCCCTTTTAACTATTTCAAAATGATGTCATAAGATTATTCTTCATCTTTCAATCTATGACTAGAATGGGAGCAACATGAGCTTTATTCCATTTATTGTTGCAACCCCAGGACCTGAAACAGCGCCTGGCTCATAGGAGACAACTAATTGGATGATAGTTGTTTGGGAGCTATACGATCATTACAGATGTAGAGTCTTTAATATGCTAACTCCTGGCCAAACTAGCCAACTATCTATGAAAATTTTGGATTAGAGTTTGCACATGTTCTTAAAGTAACATCAAGAATCAGACTTTGGGTTCTACTTTGGCCATTCTTCTGAAATGGTTCTTACTACGGTGACAAATGAATAGCCAAATCCTGTGGTGTGGCTTTCATCCTCAATGTCATTGAACTCATTTCACCCACTGACATTCCGGGTCATCCTTTCCATCCTAAAACTCTTTCCATCACTTTTTTTTCATTCTCTCTTGGTTTTCTCCCTCATTTTGCAGCTTCTTTACCGATTGTGCTCCTTTGTAGGTCCTTGTAGATGTCATTTCCAAGGACTTATTCTTATCTTTATTTTCCTCTTGTATTACAAATTTTACCTAAAGCATCCTTAAGTCTCATGTTTCAATAGTCATATTTCAGGATTCTGTTCAGGATTTTTTAGTCTATACTTTAAGCCATCTTCTTTTTGCATAAGATACAAACCCCAACTTTTATGTTCATGTTCTGTGGGCACCTAACCTTGATAAATTCAAAATAAACTCATTCTCTTCTTCCTCAAACATATTCTTACTCCTTTATTTCTTATTTTAGTTGTTTGTAAATGAGTGGAGTGTTGAGTGAGAACTGTTTTTGTGAATTAGGCCTGATGGCAGAAAAAGGATGAGCTGGTGTTCATAGTGGTGCCAAGAAAATGAAATCTTCTCCAGTGATTATAAATTAACTGTTTCTTCAATTTTTAAAATTGAAACATTTTGGATATTCTTTTATATGCTAATATTGGGATATTTGGGGTACAATGACAGAGTGACACTGATCACAAGAGCACACTTCTGAACACAAACGTAATGAAAGAGAAGAAATAATATAATAGCAAATTATCCATCAGTAGCTCCCAAACAACAGAAATGGCAAATGTGAGAAGTGAAACTTTATAGCAACATGGTTCCCCTAAATTGCTGCAGCAGGGGAAAACTGGATAACTGAGCAGCTGCAATTAAATACTTCCACCCAGAAGTGGCACACATAATTTCTGCTAACATTTTCTTGGTCAAATCAATGCACATGATCCTATTTCACTTGAAAGAAATGGGGAAATACAATCTACCCATGTGCTCAGAAGTAGAGAAGAACTGTATATAGTGAACGGTAGGAAGATGTGGTGCAGCACATTTCCAATAAAGGAACCACATTTGGGAGGGAGAAGGAAGCATTGATGAGGGAGAAAGGAGAAGGGAAAATACAAAGTTTAGTAAATGCTCAGTAATGTTCCCAGAACATTAGTTAGGGAATGGATGTCCCACCTTCCACCAAGCTGAGTTAATAAATAAGGGAAAACTATAGGATTTCACCATGTGTTTTTCCTAGCTGAAAAGCAGAAGAGGGAACAAGGACCAGTCATGATCTAGGGCTCAATAAATGACATATTCCCACAATGCAGGAAGTTCCTTGGTCAAAATATTTAAGACTTGCCAACATTGCTGCCCTTTTCTGAAAGAGGAGTAGGAGAATGTTCTGGGCAGAAATTAGTATACAGGATGGGTAAAGATAGCCTATGAGAATTTGTTCTAGCAAAATATTAATTGGAAAGAATTGTCAGGTACATGAAGCTGGCCTCATAGGTGGGCTGGAGGAGAGCTATTTTGCCTGTTTTAACTATTGCCTCTTCCAAATCCTTCTAGATTGGATTATCAGTAGCTACTACATCCACCCAGATTCGGGGAAACAATTTTATAGGAACAAATTTGATAACTTGCCTGAAAAGTATAAATTCTTTGAAAACCACAACATATCTCAAATATGAAATAAGAAATTAGAAATAAGAAATTAGCCCTATACCTATTGAAAATATATAAATGTGTATGTATATATTTTTTTAATCCCACAAAGAAAACTCTAAGATTAGCTGATGTCAACAGCTAAATTCTATCAGACATTTAAAAAACAATATCAATCTTACAAAAATTCTTTCAGAAAAAAGAGGTGAAAAAAACACCTCCCAAATCATTGTATGAGGCCAGCATCACATAAAAATTTGATGAAAGCACTGTGTATAAATAAATAAATTTACAGAACAATATCCTTTATAAACGTAGGTCCAACAATACTTAAAAGTATATTAGCAAATCAAATCCAGCAATAAATAAGATAATATATCATGATCAAGTAGAGTTTATCCTAGAAAGTTAACATTGTTCTAACACATAAAAATAATATTAAAAGAAAAAAGAAAAGCCATATGATCATTTCAGAAGATGCAAAGTAGCATTTGACAAAAATCTATACCTGATCATTAACAAAAAAATAATTAAAATCAACAACTAGGAATAGAAAACTTTCTCAACCTGGTAAAATATACCTACAAAAAAATCTATGGCTGACATCATACTTATTGGTAAAAAGTTGGAAATAAGTCAAGGATAGACAAGAAATAAGTATATTTGTTTCTATTTTCAGGGTGGTATTATTTATGTAGAAAATCAATTATATTTTATATTTCTATATATCAGCAGCAAACACTTGAAAAATGAAATAAATCCATTTATAGTAATGTAAAGCATATAAAATAGGAATAAATTTAACAAAAGATATTCAAGACCTTCTATACTAAAAACTACAAAATATTACTAATGGAATTTAAAGACAATACAAATAAATGGAGATACGTACCATGTTCCTGGATTGGCTGATTAATATTGTTAAGATGTAATTTATTTAAAAGTATTGTATCAATGTTAATTTCCTGCTTTTAATAATTATGCTATAATGATGTAAGATGCTTGCATTAGGAGAAGCTATATTAAAAGATATATGGGAACTCTGTAATATTTTTGTGAATTTTCTATAACTTTGAAGTATTTCAAAATAGAAGTTCTTAAAATTTCAGCTATTAAAATTTCAAAATTGATTGATAGATTCAATGCACACCAATTATAATCCCACAGACATTTTTATAGGAATTAAACTGATTCTAAAATTTATACAAAATCCAAAGCACTTAAAATATCCCCAGCAATTTTAAAAAGAGAAACAGAGTTAGAGGATTTACGCCACCTGATTCCAAGGCCTGTTATAAAGCTACAGTATCAAGACAGCGTGGCACTGCCATAAGGATAGACAAACAGACAAATGGAACAGAAGAGAGAGCCCAGAAATAAAGCCACATTTACACAGATATTTGTTTTTTGACAAAAGCACCAAAGCAATCCAAAAGGAAGAGAAATGTATTTTTAGCAAGTGGTATTAAAATAACTGGTTACTGATATGAAAAAAAAAAAAACCTCAATCTCTACCTTATATCATATACAACAATAAATTTTAGGTGGAACACAAATCTAAACATAAAATCTCAAACTATAAAGCTTTTAAAGGAAAATGTAAGGGTAGAGCTTCATGACTTGGAAGGTAAGCAAAGATTTCTTAGGTAGCAAAACTCAATAATCATAACAGAAATAATTGATAATTTATCAAACTTAAAAACATTCCTGCTCATTAAAAGACACATCAGTTTTTGGTTTTGTGTCCCTCATAATACCCTGAAATAAAAAAAAAAAAAGACACATCAACCATTAATAACACTAATAGTCAATTCACAGAGTGGGAGGAAATATTCAGAAAATATTTATCTGATAAAGGAATAGTTTTTAGGAAAAATAAAAAACTTCTACAAAACGAAAATACAGATGATAAATAATAAAAAGGCAAAACATTTAAACATATATACAAATGGCCAATAAAGTCTTGAAAAAATGCTACACATCAGTAGTCATCAGGGAATTGCAAACTAAACCACAATGAAATACCAATACACATCCACTGGATTGGCTAAAAGCAAATAGACTGATACCCCCAAATATGACGAGGATATAGAGTACCTGAAACTCTCATATGTTATAGGTAACAATGTCACCAACCATTCTGGAAAAATAAATCTGGCAGTTTCTTATAAAGCTAAAGGTACACATAACCTATGAGCAGCCATTTGACTCCCAAGCATTTACCCTACAGAAGTTAAAACAGTAACAAAAAACTTGTAAAGAATATTCATAGCAGTTTTATTCATAATAGCCAAAAATTGGAAACTGCTCAGAGGTAGCTCAGCAGGAGATTGGGTAAACTAACTCTGGTATGTTCACACGAGGAAATATCACTCAGCAGCAAAAAAGAGCAAAGTAGTGTCACATACGAGAACACGAATGAATCTCAAAAATATTATGCTAAGAAAAACTTGCATAAATGAGCACATATTATATGATTCCAGCTATACAAAATTCTAATGCTGAAAATAATGCTCTAGGGAGGAAAAAATTGTAATTAGAATATTATAGCAGTGGTTTCCACTAGGAGTTTAGGGCAGAGATTTACAAATATTGAACTGTTTTTAATCATAAGCGCAGTGAAATATTTAGAAGGGACTGAACTGATGTCTGCAATTTAATTTGAAATGTATCAAAAATAAGATTACTGAATGGAGAGAGAAATTAATAGGAGAAAGGAGACGTGATAAGGCAAGCGCGGTTATCTGTGCTTCTAGTAGGTGCTTCTAGTAGGTGAGTATACAGGTGTTTATTGTAAAATTCTTTCAATTTTTCTGCATGTTTGAAAATTTTCTTTACAAATTTGGGGTTTTAAAAGAATCAAGTATTTGTAGTTTGCTAGTGAATGGTGACTTAAAATCATACCCCAATACTGCAAATCAGTGTACTTTTCAAAAACACTGATTGAGGAGGAGCAGGTTACGTAGGGACAAGCTCAGCAAAGCTATGGGAAGTGTCCACCAATGAACAGGGACCAAAATTAACTAGATAAGGAATATCAAGAGGTGTTTCAGAGTGAGATACCAGCAAATGCCTCTCCCTAGCCTTTCTTCTCCGCCTGCCTCCTCTTCCTCTACTTTCTATTTATATTGAACAAGTGTTCAGGCCAAAGTGAGTGGTCAGGATAGGAATGTTAATTTGTTTGTCAGAACAATAGCATTTGGCAAACAAAAATTAAAAGGAACATGATGCAAGACATGATGTGCCGTCATTAAAAACACTGTAATGCACCAAAAGCTCAGGCCAAAAAAGCAAAAATAAATACATGAGACTACACCAAGCTAAAAAGCTTCTGTAAAGCAAAGGAAATAATCAACAAAATGAAACAGCACATATACACAATGGAATATTATACAGCCACAAAAAGAATGAAATCTTGCCATTTGCAACAACATGGATGGAACTGGAGAACATTATGTTAAGTGAAATAAGCCAAGGAAAGAAAGACAAATCTCACATGTTCTCACTCCTATGTGGGAGCTAAATATTAACAATTGATCCCATGGAGACAGAGGGTAGAATGATGGTTACCAGAGGCTGAGAAGGATAGTAGAGAGAAAGGATACAGTGGGGATGAAAAAGTATAGTTAGGTAATTAGATAGAATGAATAATATCTGTTAGCACAACAAAGTGACTATAATCGACAATGAGTTAAAGTATATTTTAAAATAACTAAAAGAGTAGAATTGGAATATTCCTAACACAAATGATAAACGCCTGAGGTGATGGATACCCCAATTATCCTGATTTGATTAATTCACATTGCATGCCTATATCAAAATATCATATGTACATTATAAAGATATACAACTATTATGTACTCATAGTAATTAAGAATAAAAAATTTAAAAAATTACGGAAGCCTACAGATAGGGGAAAAATTGCAAACATATATCTGATAAGGGGTTAATATCCAAAATTTCTTTTAAAAACTCATAGAACTCAATAGAAGAAAAACAAATAACCCAATTTAAATAAATGGGCAAAAAACCTAAATAGACATTTCTCCAAAGAAGACATAAAAGTGGCCAACAGTATATGAAAAGTTACTCCACATCTTTAACCATTAGGAAAGTGCAAGTCAAATCCACTGTGAGATACCACCTCACACCTGTTGGGATGTCCTATTATCAAAACGTCAAAATGTAACAAGTGTTGAAAATGTGGAGAAAAGGGAATGCTTGTACACTGTCAGTGGGAATGTAGACAGTTGAAGCCATATGAAAATAGTATGGAGGTTGCTAAGGAAATTAAAAATAAATCTACCATATGAACCAGCAGTATCTCTCTGTGCATATAGCCAAAGGAAATAAAATCACCACCTCATAAAGATACATGCACTTCTACGTTCATTGTAGTGTTATTCACAATAGTCAAGATATGGAAGCCACCTAAACGTCTATAGACAAACAGGTACGGAAACTATGGTGTGTGTGCTATTCAACCTCTATCGAAAAGAAGATTCTGCCATTTGCCACAAGATGGATGAAACTGGAGGACGTCGTGCTAAGTGAAATAAGCCAGACACAGAAAGCAAAATATTGTATAATTTCACTAATATGTGGAATCTATGTTAAAAAATGCCAAATACACAGAGATAGAGAGTAAAACAGTGGTCACCGGGGGAGGAGCAGGGGGACAAAATGGAGAGAGGGGAGCTTGCGGATAGCGGAATGCATGGAGGCCCCTGGAGGGTGGCACACCCAGGGAGGGCATGAAAGCTCTGCATCACTTCCCTGTACCTACCCTCCCATCTCTTCATCTGTATCCTTCGTAATATCCTTTTAGATACACCAGTTAAAAAAATTGGGGCCGCCGCGGTGGCTCACGCCTGTAATCCTAGCACTCTGGGAGGCCGAGGCGAGAGGATTGTTTGAGCTCAGGAGTTCGAGACCAGCCTGAGCAAGAGCGAGACTCTGTCTCTACTAGAAAATAGAAATTACCTGAACAACTAAAAATATATAGAAAAAATTAGCTGGGCATGGTGGCACATGCCTATAGCCCCAGCTACTCAGGAGACTGAGGCAGAAGGATTGCTTGAGCCCAGGAGTTTGAGGTTGCTGTGAGCTAGGCTGACACCACGGCACTCACTCTAGCCCAGGCAACAGAGTGTGACTCTGTCTCAAAAAAAAAAAAAAATTGGGGAGATTTAGGTCAGAGGATAGAAGTTAGCAGATATGCAGGATGAAGTCTAGAAATGCAATATACAACATGAGGACTATAGGTAAAAAAATTGTGTTGTATTTGAGATTTTGGCAAGAGCTACTAAAATGAGTAGATTTTAGCAGCTCTTGCCACAAAAACAAAAACAAAAATGGGTAACTCCGTGGATATGTTAATT
>CAUYSK010053734.1:0-33950 GCA_963575035.1 Avahi laniger | reverse complement strand
CACAGCAACCTCAGACTCCTAGGCTCAAGCAATCCTACTGCCTCAGCCTCCCAAGTAGCTGGGACTACAGGCATGCACCACCATGCCTGGCTAATTTTTTCTATATATTTTTAGCTGTCCAATTAATTTCTTTCTATTTTTAGTAGAGATGGGGTCTCGCTCTTGCTCAGGGTCTCGAACTCCCGAGCTTAAACAATCCGTCCGCCTCGGCCTCCCAGAGTGCTAGGATTATGGGCGTGAGCCACCGCGCCCGGCCTATATGTCAACTTTTACATTTATTAAATTGAAGAGGATAGATGATTATATTGTTAGGATATATTCCTCCCCTTACCATAACAGAGGGAGAGATGATAGGTGATTAATAATTTATTGATTAAAGTGAGAAAAGTGGGGAAACTTTGCTACCAAGGAAACTTTTTTCCATTAATGATGTGTCATTTAAGGTATAACCACAAACATTGACTGATGAAGAACTGTGTTATTTACCTTTAAAAAGATACTCTAATGAAATGAAAATTGTATTTTTGTAAAAACTGAGGGAAAATTAATGTTTGAATTTAGAGAACTTATAAGTTCAAAAACATATTTAGGTCACATTTATAAATCTGGTCAGGTTGTATTTGCCTTTAAAGTTTTTTGAACATGTGGGCCTTTAATGTGTTCCCATCTGAACTCATTGTCAACGGGACCCCAGATTTACATGTATGGGGGTCAGTATTAGACTGGCCAACAACTATATCCAGTAAAGTCCTGTAAGAAACCTCTTAGATCAGAGTTAATTTTAGGCTAAGGGCAAAGAGCAAAGGGCATAGTTTTCTCCAGCACCTGTTTCACTTATTTTCCAACCCTGTTTCAAGCCTTATTTCTTATTTTCAACCTCCATGCCTTATGTACCCTCAGTGTAAATTAATTTTGCTAAAGCAATATGTATTAAATAGATTGTTATTCTTTTTAAGAATCTTTAGTGGTTCTCCAGAAAAATATATGTAATGTAAAATTGACCATGTTAACCATTTTTAGGTACGCAATTCATTAGTATTAATGATTAATCCGTATCCCTCAGTTCTGTGCCTATGGATTCAATCGACTGTGGGTCGAAAATATTTGGGAAAAAAATTGCATTTGTACTGACCATGTACAGACTTTTTTCCTTGTGTTTATTCCTCATATTCCCTAAATAGTATAATACAACAACTATTTACATAACATCTTGTAGTTATTACCTAAACAATACAACAACTATTTACATAGCATTTACATTGTATTAGGTATTATAAGTGTTCTAGAGAATATTTAAGTAGGCTAAATGCAAATACTATGCCATTTTGGGCATATGCAGATTTTGGTAGCACTGGAAGTCCTGGAACCAGTCCTCCTCAGATATCAAGAGATGACTGTACGTTGATTATGTTGTGCTACCATCACCACTATTTCCTCGAACTTTTTCATCATCCCAGACAGAAACTCTGCATTCATTGTACATTATCTCCCTAGCCCCACTTTTCCAGAGGGCCAAAACTCTGTACCCGTTAAACCAGTGGTCCCCAACCTTTTGGCACCAGGGACCAGTGACATGGAAGACAATTTTTCCATGGATTGGGAGAAGAGAGATGGTTTCAGGATGATTCAAACACATTACATTTATTGTGCACTTTATTTCTATTATTACATTGTAATATATAATGAAATAATTATACAACTCACCATAATGCAGAATCTACTGCTGCCGCTGATTGTATAGGTGGCGAAGCTCCGGAGGTGATGCAAGTGATGGGGAGGGGCTGTAAATACAGATGAAGCTCTCTTGCTCTTGGACCACTTGTGCGGCCTGGTTCCTAACAGGCCACAGACTGGTGCCAGTCCTCGAACCAGGGGTTGGGGAGCACAGCGTTAAACAGTAACTTGTCCCTTCCCCCCTGCCTCCTGGGTAACCACTATTCTACCTTCTGTCTCTATGAATTTGCCGATTTTAAGCACGTCATATAAGTGAAATAACAACAATATTTGTACTTTTGTTTTTGACTTATTTCATTTAGCATAATGTTTTCAAGGTTCATCCTTATTGTAGCATGTATAAAAATCTCATTCTTCTTTATGGCTGTGTAAAATACTTCTTTGTATGTATATACCGTATTTTGTTTATTCATGTGTGAATGAGCACTCAGGTTGTGTCGAGCCTTGGCTATTGTGTATAATGTTGCTATGGACATTGCTTTACAGGGATCTCTTTCAGAGTTTCTGCCTTTAGTTCTTTTGGGTCTATACCTAGGAGTGGAATTGCTGAATTGTGTGGTAATTCTATGTTTAACTATTTGAGGAACTGGCAAACTGTTTTTTGTGGTGGCTGCACCATTTTACATTCCCAGCAGGAATGTAGGAGGATTCCACTTTCTCCACATCCTAGGCAACACCTATCTTCCGTTTTTTTTGATAATAGCCATCTGAATAGCTATCAAGTATCTCATTGTGTTTTTGAGTTGCATTTCTCAGGGTTGTTGAGCATCTTTTCATGTACTTATTGATCATTTGTGTGTTTTCTTTGGAGAAATGTCTGTTAAAGCCCTTTACCCATTTTTGAATTAGGTGGTTGGTTTCTGTGTTGTTGAGTTGTAGGAGTTCTTTATATATTCTGAATATTAATTGATTAAAATATATAATTTGCAAATTTTTTTTCCATTATGTGAGTTGTGTTTTCACTTTCTTGATGGTGTTCTTTGATGCACTATTTTTTTAATTTTGATGAAATCTAATTTATGTATTCTTTTTGTTGCCTGTACTTTCGCTATCATATTCAAGAAATTGTGACATCCAATGAAGATTTCCTCCTATGTTTCCAGCTAAAAGAGTTTTATAAGTTTAGCTCTTAAGTTTATATGTTTGATCTATTTTAAGTTAATTTTGTTATATGGTGTGAGGTAGGGTCCAGTTCATTCTCTGGCATATGATTATCCAGTTTTTCCAGCACCACTTGTTGAAAACTGTCTTTTCCCCATTGAATGGTATTGGCACCCTGCTCCAGGGTATTTTTTTTTCCTCCAGGCTGGAGTGCAGTGGTATGATCATAGCTCACTATAACCTCCTAGCCTCAAGGGATCCTCCCACCTCAGCCTTCCAAGTAGCTGGGATTGTAAGTGTCAGATTTCAGCCTGAAATGTCGATTCTTAGGACGCTCAGGGCCAAAGAATGACCAGATGCACCAAGGCAAGCAGGAAAATGAGGTTTATTGAGGAAAGAAAATAGGATTATAGAGCAAGAGTAAGATATAGGTTTACAGAATGTGATACATATGCCACAGATGACGACTGGACCCATTGCGACAGCAAAGGGAGAGCAAAAGAAGGGCAAAAAAAAAAAAGGCCTGGTTATGGTCTGCATCTTGTTTTATAGTGCCTGGATTGGGACCTCCCCGTGGAAACCACTTTGATTGGACAGTTGGGCTTGCATGACCTGAGTCTTACTACACATGTGGGTTCTAGGTCACTCTCTGGACTGTATCATACCTAATTCTGCTTGGCCTGTGGGCTAGAGAGTCCTCTGCATTCTTTTGCAGCTGATTGGCAGATTCATAGGGTATCCCTCCCCCCGCAACCCAGTTAATCGCAGTTGCTCGGGAAGGGATTAGGGTGGGACATGACCAAATGGGGGCCTGGGGCCTACCTTCTTCCCAGGTGGGGCGATTGCAACAAGACAAGACACCCACTTTTCATCCCTAGGAGACCTGGAATCTCTTGTTATGTACTTAACATAAGCATGAGCCACTCCACCCAGTTCAGAGTATTGTTTAAGGACTGAAATAGTTAGCACTTATATATTGCGTAGTCTGTGTAAGGGACTTGTTTAAGCACTTAGATTGACTCATTCAGTCCTCAGAATAACCCTAAAAATTATCCCCATTTTACAGTTGAGGAAATTGCGTCACAGAGATGTTAAATAACTTGTTTAAGGTCTCATTGGTGAATGCATGATTTGAATTGTAAAATGGTATTTTTGCTCTTCCCAGCCTAAAGAGAAAGGAAATGCAGGTTCATCTCTGTATCTGCACAGAGCCTGACAATTTTTGATACATGTTGTCTTGAATGATTTAACTATAGCTCCCCTTGGAATTCCCTTCACTCTGATACTATTTTTCCTACCTGTAAAATAGAAATAATAACTTGTAACTTATCCATATTGTTTAGAGAATGAAATTATATACATATGTGAATTATATATTATAGTAACGTTTTTAAAACAGGAGTCTCCAAATTGCTTCTTTTTAAATATGCCCAGATACATCTTAGTTGTTACAAGCAGTGACAGTTTTGTTGTTAAGGTTTGCAGGTAAACTGTTAAAAGAATATACATTTCTCCCCCATTAGACAGTATGAATGATTTTAATCTTGACTTAATGAATGTATTATTTTTGTAAATAATGGTTGCCACATATTCAATTTCCTTAAAGCAGGCCTTTGTAGTTGGTTAGGTGTTATTGTTACCATCCTGGAAGAATGCCAGTGTATATTAGGATGTTGAATTCTGACAGTTATGAGTGCTTGTCCAAATACATTAATTACTTAACTTATTAATTACATAGTGCAAAATTGCCAAGGACTGAAGGTAGTTTATGGAATTATGAAGTTAGCAGGCCCAGTAGTTTGTAGGAACCAGGCAGATAATGTTAGTGAATGAAGTAGGTAGCTGTAAGAAAGAGGCACGTTGAAGCCCTCGCGAATATATAGTTGTTTATTTGTTTTGTTTGTTAAGTAAACTTTTTATTGAAGTATAACATGTATACAAAAATATGCAAGAAATAAGATCATTACCAGCACCCCAATCTCTCCTCACTTTCCTAGCTTTTCACATTACTCTCGTGTTTGAACACTACAGATTAGTTTTGCCTAGATTTGTACTGTATACAAATAGAATCATACAGTATTGTAGTGTGTCTGGCTGCCTTTCGAAAGCGTATAAATAGTTTAATCTTGGTAATTAATTTAGAAATTACAGTGAAAGGCACGGTGTAAATCACTGCTAGATCAAATTCTAACTTAGTACTTAGTTGTTCTTGGAAGTTATAAAGCTTAAATATGGTGACGTGAGTTCACGGGTTTTGTGAATGCATAACAGGTAGTAGGTGCCCAATGAATGCTAGCTATTTTATTTAAGTAATAGGACCAGTTATACTAATAATTATGTCTGCCCACTAGTAAATACAGTATTTCAAAATTGCTTCCTTTTTTTTTTTCCATAGTATTTGTTAATTGTTTGTTATCAAAAGGAACTATTCCTTAACCCACATATTCATGTTTCATAGCTCAGGAACACAGGTCAGTGACAAACTTGTATGTAATTCAACCCAAAGAAATTCTTTGTATTAATATTTCAGAATCACTTGGCACTCTGAAAGATACCAGTCTTCCTCATCTCCTCAAAATCTTTCATGGAATCATAATTTCTGTAGAAATCTGCATATACCTTCTTTCTTGGTTCAGCCACAGTGAACTTATAGAGAGCTGCATCCCCCAGGGATACAACAAATGCTCCAGAAGGCCATGTATTTGAGGTTTCATCAAAGCACTGGAAGCCATGGTAGTTACTGTCCTTGATAGGTATGTCAACCTCAGGACGTCTTTCCTGGCTGATGGAGAAATGAACTGTTGAAATTGCTTATTTTAAAGTTATATACCCTGCAGGAAAAAAAAACTTTTAAGTGTGGCTTTAGAAAACACATTTTCTTTATCCATTTTCCAGGTGTATGTGTTTATATAAGTTATTGCTCAAGATAGAACACTGGTTACTGTAGCAAATAGGAACTGTTAGCAAGTTCATGAAATAGAATTTATATTATGACTGTAAAGAAAAATCTTATTTATTAATAAGAACCTAATGTAGTGCTTTCAAAGAAAGCTTTAGGAATTGACTGTTCTGATTGTAGCTCTGTCACTAACTAGGGTTTTTTATTTGGGGCATGTTATTTAATTTTTTTGTTCTTCAGTTCTTATCAGGTAATTGTGTTAGGTTACATCAGTTTTAAACTTTTAGTTCTGTGGGTTTGGTTCTTTATGTATTGTAGAAAGCTAAGGATTTGCCTGCTGTATTCTTTTTCTCTCAAGAAGCATAAGGTCAAAATCCTTCCTACATATCTGTTTTGTATATTGGGCTGAAAAGATAAACGTTCGGCCAAAGAGAAGGTTCAAGAGTAGGTTTTTGTTCATTTCCAAACTTCTAAACTCCATGATCTCTGAACTCATTTACAACAAAATCAAAAATCCTGTATTGTTCTAAGGGCTGCTAATCAAAAAAGTATAATTCTGAAATTCAGGCATACTGGGTGCATAACACTTTAGAGCTGGGAAAGATCCTTGGAGAATCTAGTCCTCATTTTATCCAGAGAAATCAGGTGACTTGTTCATGATCTCAGCTAATGGAAATTTGTTTACTCTTGAATGTTAATGTTAAGGAAAGTAAACATCTTATTTAAATAACATCAATTTATTTGAATGATTGTATTGTGAAATTGTGCTGCTGTATATATTTGTGCTTCTCTGCTCAGTGACTTATTTTGACTTTTGACTAAAGTTCCTACCTATAATGGCTAATTAAAATTAAACTAAGGATCTAGATAAGATTATGTCTTGAAAGGAAACAGTTATTTGCAAGGTAATCATTATTTTAGTCTGTTCAGCTACAAGATGTGTTTCTTTAACATCAGTTAATGCATTTGTGATTCGTGAATAGAGAGTTGATGTCAGTATAATGTGGAAGTTTTGTTGGTTCATATGTGATTTTTCCTAGGTAGTGAAGATCAAAAATAGAAATAAAACCTTTGACCGGAAGGAGAAAAGCTCTCAGCCACACAGATGGATTCACTTTTGTGTTTATTTTCAGAAAGTTTATTAAAATTAAATATCAGTACCAGCACCTATCACTTGTTCCCCAGAAGGATTCATTTTCAGCATTACATTTCCTCCTGTCCCTACCTTAATGACAGCCCCACCGGCTCAGAGCTCCACTTCCATCTGCATTGTCAGAACACCTGTAAGCATAATTTCCACTTGATGGTTTTTGTTCATTTCAAATATCCCCTAAGGTAGCCTCTAGATCTGAACCACTTGCTTCGATGTCCATCTATTTCCTGAGTCCTAGTTACTGTTTTTTTTTTTTTTTGTCCTTAGTGGTCCTGTTACAAAGTTGCATTGATTTCAAGTGGTTTGTCTCATATTTTTCTCATAAATCCTCTTATTTTGAGTGTGTGCTTTTGCAGAAGGGTGATTTTCAGGAGTCGGTATGTTGTATTACAGAATAAATACCTGTGTCATTTGTGACACCTGTTTAAATGCAGTTAATGTTAAATTCTCTATTCTCAATTTATTTAAATATTTTTAAATAAAAATACCTGCCATCATAAAAAAGCAAAAGATGGAGAATTAGGATACTTAAAAGTCTTCCCTAAGCTCTCTTTCTTTTCCAGTCCCACTTCACAGAAGTAATTAATGTTAACTGTTTATTACGTCCTACCACACTTTCTTTTGTTCCCACCCTCACTCCCCCTTTTTTGAGATGTGATCTTGCTGTGTTGCCCAGCCTGAGTGCAATAGCTGTTCACTGGCATGATCATAGGTCAGTGCAGCCTTGGATTCCTGAGCTCCAGTGATCCTCTGGCCTCAGCCTCCCAAGTAGCAGAGACTACATGCTCAGCTCTGCCTCACTTTTTAGTATACATTTACATATATATATGTAATTTTAAAATGTGATCATGGAGAACGTTTTATCAGGAGACTTCTTTTCCCAAACACTACAAATTATCCCTTGGTGTGGATGTGTTATAACTTTTAAAACTATTTTTCCATTGATTGCCATTTAGATTATTTCTGACTTTTTACTATTACAAACATGTTACATTGAACCTCCTTATTCTACATATAATTAATTATATGAATGACCATAATTAATTTACCCATTCTGTTGATAAGAATTTGGTTACTTTCTAGTTTTTGACTATTAGAAATATTACAACTACTAATATTTTTTCAAATGCTCTAAGTTGAACATTTCTGTTGGCTGTATCTCCCAGGAATTGTTATAGGTCTAGCTTTAGCACAGTTCCTTTTTTTCCCCAAAATGGTTCCTCAAGCATGTACTGTCACTAATGGTATATGAAAGTTTAGTCCCTCTACATTCTTGACAATACTTCATTCTTACTTTAAGTATTTTGGTGGAGTTGGTTTTAATGTGCACTTCCCTGGTTTCCTTATTGACTAATGAAGTAGAATGCCTTTTCTACTTCATAGAAAGTTTTTGACTGTTTATTTATTTATTGACTGGATAACCTCATTTGTCAAGTACCTATTCAAGAGTTTATCCTTTTTTCTTTTGGGTCTCAGCTTTGTTATTGATTTCTAGGAGTTCTTTTCATATTAGAGGTGTAAATCCTTTGATGTGTTTTGTAAATGTTTTTTTCCCACTCTTAATGATATTATTAGACAAATAAAAGATTTTAATATCTTCTAGTTTATAAAATATATTCTAATATGATAATCCTTTTCATTTGGTTTAGTGCTTTTTGTGTTCTGTTTAATAAATTTTTGCTTAGTTCAAGTATTTGAAAGTGTCTTCTGTATCTTTTCCTAAAACCCTATTGTTTTACCTTTTATGTTTAGCTCTGCAGTCCACCTGGAATTGGTTTTTTTTTTTGGTATGGTATAAGGTAGGGGTCAAGATTCATTTTTTCCATATATGACCATCCATTTGAACCAGCACTAGTTATTAAAAAGACTGTCCTTTCCCCACTGCACTACTGTGTCAAGTTTTTCATAAATCACCATATTATATGTGGGGTGGGGCTGTTTCTGGACTGTTCTTTTTACATTAGTTTGTTTATCCTTGTACCAGTACTGTGTACTCCTAATTAATAAAGTTTTGTAATAGTTCTTAATATCCGGTAATGTATTTTCTTCAGCTTTGATTCTCAAAATGGCTTGGGCTCTCCTTGGTATTTCCCTATTAATTTTAGAATTTAAATTTGTAACTTTATACAGTAAAACCTGCTGGGATTTTATATCCATGTTAAAGATCAAAATGAGAATGGATATCTTGGCAACAATGAGTTTTCCAATTCATAGGCATAGTATATTCCTGCCATTAGTTTAGGTTTTCTTTAATTTCTCTCAGTGAGAACGAGGCTGGTGGACTTAACACTATCAGACATGAAGACTTTATATATATATATATATATATATATATATATGTATAAATTATATGTACAAAATTAAAATTAAAATAGATTAAAATTATATATTTTTTACTGGATTTTTTTTTTTTTTTTTTGAGACCGAGTCTCACTCTGTCACCCAATGTAAAGTGCAACATAGGTCACTGCAGCCTCAAATTCCTGGTCTCAAGCAATCCTCCCCCCTCAGCTTCCAGAGTACCTGGGACCCCAGACAGGCATCATGACGCTCGGCTAATTTTTCTATTTTAAGTAGAGACAGGTCTCACTCTTGTTCAGACTGGTCTCGAACTCCTGAGCTCAAGCAGTCCCCCTGCCTCGGCCTCCCAGAGTGCTAGGATTACAGGTGTGAGCCACCACACCCAGCCTGACTTAATGTATTAATGATATGTTTACTTATTAATGCAATGTGGTATTGATACATGTGTATTTAAATAACCCCTTGGAAAAGACTGGACAGTTGAAAGCCAGGAATATCAATGTCTGTTTTATGTTTTAATTGAAAAATGTTTTAGAGTATAAATTAGTGTAATCTTTGGTGTTATTTTACTTAATGTCTCTTTTCTCATTCTCACAGGTGTGGACCATGTTTGAGGATTGCCCCAGCATTCAATTCTATGAGTAATAAATATCCACAGGCTGTTTTCTTGGAAGTAGATGTACATCAGTGTCAGGTAAGGGAAAGGAGTCTTTTTTTTCTTTTTAATTTACTTTTAAATCATTTTGAAATCTAACATTAATATCCTTCATTTATGTCTTTATGTGCATAGTATTTATTCCTTTGAAGATAGGAAGATGTTATGTTGACATGATCATTACAGATGTCATTATGGCTACATTAGTTAAGAAGGGTAGCACATTATTAATTGCTTCAGGTTTGTATTAATATCCTTCTGATATAAAATTAATATGTTAAACTAACAGGTCACCTGGCAGTTCTGTGTTTTACTCTCTTTGTTCCTCTTTTGTAAATCTTGAATTATATCTTATATTTCTGAGGCATTGGCTAATTATAAAGCCATGGCAAGGAATTCTTGGTGATAGTTTGATTTGAATTGATTGGTTTATAGTCTTATCTCTCCAAAGCTGCATACTGAGTAGAAACTTGACAGTGTTGATTAGCCACACTGTTGTAGGTAAATTGCCCAGATTATTTAGGTGGAATAGTATGTGACAGTTTTGTATTTGCATATGTAGAAATGTGATCTTTGTTACATTTCTGAATGTGGAAAAAATTTTAAAATATTATGTAGTTTGTTAGTAATTTGGTGATTTGGTGTAAACCCTACATTACATGTTTAAGTTTCAGTACTTATGTCATGTGTTATTGGACTGCATTACCAGCCCTTATTTTAAATATTCACTATCTCTTATCTGAAAATGCTTTCTTCTGTGGCTTTGCTGGCTGGTAGGGTAGCCAATAGGTACATGTGGTTACTGAGCACTGTAAATGTGGCAAATCCAAATTGAGATAGGCTGAAAGTATAAAATGCACATCAGATTTTAAGTACTTAGTATGAAAGAAAAAATGTAAAATATTGCATTATCTTTCTAGGTTGGTCATGTTGAAAACGCATGTATTAGGTTCATTAGTATTACTAAAATTGATTTTAATCATTTTTTTTTACTAGAAACTTTTTTTTTTTTTTTTTAGAGGGGTAGTATGTGTGAGTCAGTATCTTGTTTTGTTGCCTGGGCTGCAATGCAGTAGCATCATTATAGCCTACTGCAGCCTCAAACTCCTGGGCTCAAGCAATCCTTTTGCCTTTGCTTCTCAAGTAACCAAGACTATAGGCATGTGCCACCACACAGGCTAATTTTTTAAATTTTTTTTGGAGATGGGATCTTATTTGTTGCCCACGCTGTTCTTAAATGTCTAGGCTCAAGCAGTCCTCCTGTCTCAGCCTCCCAAAGTGCTGAGATTACAGCTGTGAGCCACCATGCCAGGCCAAATATTAGAAAATTTAAAATTGCGTATGTAGCTCCCATGTGTCTTACATTATATTTCTTTTGGATAACACTTTTCTAAAAGATCAGTAATAGTTTTTTCAATTATGAGGCTTAGAGAAGACATTCCTGTGTTTTCTTTACATTCTTTTTCTTTTAAAAAAGATAGTGGATATATGAAGATATATGAATATGTAAGGTGACACATTTACTTTATTGTTTATACTTGTCATGAAAAGTTTAAACCAGAATACTCAATGGTTATTAGGTAATTTCCATTCAGTAGTTAGTCTTATTAAATTGTGGAGCGAGGGCAGAATTTGATGAGTGACCAAATGTTATTTCTGTAAGAGTAAAACTTGGGTGAGGGTTGCAGTGCAGAAAATACTACTTACTTTTCCCTGGCAGACTGGCTACTGTTTTTCAGATGTATGCTTTTTCCTAATAAGTGGTTTGTGTTGACTTATCAATACACTTCTTGGTTACTCCTGAGAAATACTCTGTAATTGTGAGAGAGCTGTCTGGTATAAAACACAGTTTCTTTATTGGAAGCTAATTGTTATATGGGATGAAGTATTTACCAGTAAAACTGATAAAAATGTAGGGGATATTCATTGTGGGTATAAAGGTAATATATCTGTGCCTCAATAGGAACTCTCTTAGGAATAGGCCTGCTTTTTCTTAAATAACAATTGAGAATACAGTGTTTTATGTATTTAGTTCATGCTTGTGATATTTAACTTCCATAAAGGTGCAGAATGAATATTCAGAGTGGTTTAAGATTTAATTCATAATACGGTCTAACTTGCCAATTCTAGGGAACAGCTGCCACCAATAATATATCAGCAACACCCACGTTTTTGTTTTTCCGAAACAAAGTAAGAATTGATCAATATCAAGGAGCAGATGCTGTGGGATTAGAAGAAAAAATCAAGCAGCACTTAGAAAATGACCCTGGAAGCAATGAGGACACCGATATTCCAAAAGGCTATGTATGTAGACTGAAAAGTGAAATCATGATATAATATCTTACACCTGTCATTATTTGGTTAAAATATAATTGACTATGTTTTCATGTTTTGTCTCTTATTAGTTCAGAATGCTTTCAAATAAGAATTTTCAAACTAAATTTATTAGCTGACCATTGAGTTTTGTTGTCTGTGTGTGTTAATCATAATATCGTAACCCATTTTTTTCTAAATTTTTCCTACTAATTTTCTTTGCCATTTGTTTTTTATCTGCTTTTTGATAGCCATTTTTAAATGCTTGTTTTATACTTTTTTTCATAAAAAGTGAAGAAATGTGCATTGGAAAAAATTTCTACTTTTTGATAATTAGGTAAAATGACTTGTAAATTTTATTTTTTAAATTTTATTTACTTTTTGGAAACGGAGTCTTGCTCTATTGCCCAAGCTAGAGTACAGTGGCAAGATTATAGCTCACTGCAGCCTTGATCTCCTGGGCTCAAGCAATCCTCTTGCCCAGCCTACCAAGTAACAAGGACTACAGGCTTGTGCCACCATATCCGGCTATTTTTTTTAAAAAATTTTGTAGAGATGGGGTCTTGCTATGTTGGCCAGGTTGGTCTTGAACTCCTGGCGCAAGAAATCCTCCCACCCCAACCTCCCAAGTTGCTGGGATTATGGGCATGAGCCACCACACCCGGCCTGATTTGTAGACTTTAGTTGTGACCATTGTATACTGAACTTCCTTTGCTGCCACTCACTTCCTATAGTTTCCTCTTGTCTTTTTAAATGTATCCCTATTTTCTGGTACTTTATCTTTAAAAAAAGTCTAAATGTTGATTTTGCTTTTTTAGAATCAAATGTGACTTTAATGTCACACGTGTTACCCTAAGTTTTAAGAATACGTTATCATTCTAAATAATAACCTAATGACTTGAGAACTTAAAGAACAGTGTTTGAAAACTACATAGTATGAATAGTTATAATGCAGCATCTTTATCATTTGAGAGCTCTTTAGGAAGGAAGCAAAATTCAGAAGTAATATTTCATGGTAGCAGATTTGTTTATACAAATTGGTAAATCCTGCATACTAAAATATACATACTTCTTAATTTTGTGATTAAAAAGCTATTGCACTGGCAGATCAAAGAATGAATTTTAAAAAAAAATGTTACCTCACCTTAAAGCTAACATATTAAACAATATTATCAAATATATTTAAGCAGATCTGTGTCCTGGGGCTACAAATCCTTTCTGTAAGTCCTTTAAATTCATGCTGGATAAAGGGAAATGACAGTACAGTTAATATAAGAAATTCTTTTTGTGTATAGGAGGTGGGGTGTCAAAAAGTGTCATAATGTGATACTGGCATTAATTATTTTAAGTTAGGGAAGTACGATTAGTATTATTTAAAATAGACCTGTAATTGTTATATCCAATTAGAAAGAGTGGACATGTCATTTAAGTCAGAGTTGTGACACCTTTTGGAAAATTTTGGAAATCATTTAGCATATAAACTATTGGGTTTACATCTTTGTATTTTTTTCCTTTATTACTAAGGTTATTTGCATGAAAATGTGTTATGAGCACAGCAGTCTTGATGCTTAGCTATAGGGATACTTTATAAATCAGCTAAGTATGATATCTGTTTTGGCCTCAGGTAGGAAACAAGCAGGAAAATGTGAAGATTTAAGAAATAAAAATTTAGCTTTCATGCAAATGTTATGGATAAAATATGAAAAGCTATTGTAAAAACATTTTCATTTTTTCCCATCTGGTGTCCATCAAGACATTAAAGTTTTGAACTATTTGCATCTTATAGCATTATTAGGTATTTAAAACTGGTAAAGTGTTCCCAAGAGTATCATTGTTCTTAGAACGTAAATAGAAGCCTGATGGGAGTAAGAGTCACTTGATAAAAACCTTTGTTTTAAGTAGATTTAACCATAAACATTGCAGAAATATATTGACAATCTTTTATAAAATTGTGAATTTCTTGGAATAAAGAGTTTCAGTCATTATTTTTTTAACACCCAGAGGCTATGCAATTATTGGTTTTATGCATCCTTTTGTTTTAAAACTCTTGATTTAACTGGGGCCAGATTAAGAAGGTATGAGAAATCTTTTAAAAATTCTTAAGAATGAGTAATTTTAATTCACTCTAATTTAAAAAGAGAAATACGTGTATCTGTTTGGGGGAGGTTAAGATACTGCAAAAGATGTAGGTATGATACTCAAAAGGTAGAATCATAATAGATTATTATTCAGAAGAGAGTGCGTGTTAACGTATGACTTTTTGTTGATAATAATTGAACGTATTTATGAGGTGCGTATGTATTTTGATAACATGTATATACTGTGTGATGACCAAATCAGGGGAACATCATGTCAGACATTTATTATTTCTTGATATTGAGAACATTCCCTTCTAGCTACTTTGAAATAAATAATAAATTATTAATTGTAGTCACCCTGCTGTGCATAAGGACTTTTAGTTTTTAAAAATGTTTATTGAAGTTTGGAAAAATTTAAAACATTATATCTTTTCTCTCCCACATTTGCTAAGAGTAGATCATACAGAACATAGCTTCACATAGCCGCCCCCCACCCCCATGCCCACTAAGTCAAGTCTTCCTCTCTCTAAAAGTTTGAATGCTTGCCACTCTTGAAATGAACTTACGCTGGGCTGGTTTGTCTTCTGAATCCTTAGGCTTGTTAGTGTATTTCAACACACTAGACCTCTGAACTATAGGTTTTGGTCTACAAATTTGTCAACATTCATCAAAATAAAATCAAACGTTATTATATAACCCTAATTTGTGCAGTAAGTAGACAAACTTTTGTTGAGCCACAAACTTGGAAAGGTTTTTCTAACCTTCCTATGTTTCTTATGTTGGATTTTCTTCCCTCCCTACCAAACAGAATTAAACTTATTTTTTTAAAAAGTCCACAGAATAGTATAACAGACCATGTATACCCCTCACCTATGTTCATTGATTATAAATATTTTGCTGTTTTTACTCTATTTACTTTTATCTTTTGCAGAATCATTTATAAGTAAGTGATAGTTCATCTCTAAATATTTAAGCATATAGTTCCTAAGGACAAGAATATTTTCCTGTATAACCAAGATACTGTTATCACTCCAACAAATTTAATATTGATACAATATCTCTAATTTCCTACAGTCAGACAAAATGTCCTTCCCCATGTAGTAGGATCAAATTAAGGATCATACACTATATAAAGTTGTCAGTTCTCTTTCATGTTTAGTCTGGAAACTTTTCTCTACCCTTTTTTTCTTTTATGATTGTACTTTTTGAAAGTCTAAACCAGTGCCAATCTAATGATATTGTAGTTACTAGGCACATGTGTCTGTTGAACATTAGTTACATGACTAGTGCAATTGAGGAACTGAATTTTTAATTTTATCTGATTTTAATTTAATTTTAAATTACTGCATGCAACTAATGGCTATCATATTGAACAGTGCAGGTCTGGACTATGTGTTTTATAGACTCACACAATTTGAATTTATCTGATTGCTTTCTCATGATTCTTTTCTCATATTTGGCAAGTTGATTACATAAGTAGTGACAATTAGTTCTTACTAAATGTTTGGAGAATGTGACAGTTCACAGTTATCTCAAATATGCAATGTAATGCCAGTTTGTCCCACACAGTGTTGTATAAGAAAGTACTTTAGTGCAGCTGTTTAAATATGGTACTTGTTTTGTGTGGTCTGCAGTGAATAAAAATAAAAATTATTTTTTTAAAGAATGTATCCACTTAGCTTATTTTCATCATTAAGGTACTGGAAGTCAGACTGTAATGTCTTCATGCCTGGGATCTTAATCTTAGATACAGTACTGAAGTGGCATCCAGGTAGGATGGAAGACATAAACACTTAAAAGATTTTGTCAAAACTGCCGTTTTAAGGCAAATGTTCACGATGCTCAGAATGATTCTACTACAGTGGAACTTTGCTCCTATAGCCTTTGTTTCTTCCCTCCCCTATTTTTGAATTGGCTAAATATGGTGCCCTAAATAATACATTTAGTATAATGTTTTGGCTTTGAAAGCGTTTAGGCTATTCTGTGAATAATTAGAAGTCTATACTAATGATTATTAACATTTTGATATTTATGTGACATGTAAAAATGTTTTCTTCAGTCTTTCAGAACTATGTACATATGTATTAGTGTCTTTATAAAAATAATGAAGAACCTTTGTCATATGACATGGGTCTGATAATCTGTAATACTTGGTAAACTTTCAAAATAATCCCTGTTTAGTAGATGAAATGGATACTTTTCTAGAAAATTATAATTTACCAAACCCATTAGAAGCAGAACACCTAAGTAGACCGATCACCATAAAGAAATAGAGGAAATAGTAAAAGATTTCTTCCATAAAAGCCCATATGACTGCACAAGTATATGTTGCCAAATCTTTAAGGATCAGGTAACCTAGTGTTACTGCAACTACTTACTACTTAAGACCATAAATAAAACAGAAAACTTCTAAATTTCATTTTGAAATAAGTATGACATTGGTCCCAGAATCTGACAAAGTATGCACCAATAACGAAAGCTACTGGTTAGCAGCTGGTTAGTATCAATTATGAATATTGGTGTAAACATTCTAAATATAGTTTTACTAAAAAAAATTCAACAATTCAGTAGTACATTAAAAAACCATCATTAACAAAATTGGATTTATTTCAAGCATGCAAGAAATGTTTAATGTTAGGAAGTTCACTTATATAATCTGTCACATTAGTAGAGCTAAGGAGAAAAATCGTAATCTCCAAATATGCAGAAAAGGCATTTCACAAAATTCAGCACCCATTTACTCCTAAAGCATTCAATTAAATCTAAATAGAGAACACTACAGGCATTTCCACTAAAGTCAGAAACAAGACGATCATGACCACTAACACCACAACTTTTTGACAATTGTGTTGAAAATATGGAAGTATAAGCCAAAGTATCAAGAAATCTGTAAACTTAAATGACTATAGATTAAAGGAGATTTAAGAGATGTATTAGCCATATACTTTTATGCTTTTTTGGGATCTTTATTCTAAGTCTACTATTTCAACTCAAAACATTTATGAGATAGTTAAGGAAATTTGAACAGTGATGTTTAATGGTATTAAAGTGTTATTGTTTTAGTTTTGATAATGATATTTAGGATGTGTTCTTTTTTAAGAAAATTCTTATGTCTTAGAAACTCAAATGTTCAAGAATGAAATGAAAACATGTCTAAGATCTGCTTCAGAGTAATTAGGAGGGTTAGGATATGTTTGAGTAAAGGTGAAACAAGATTGGCTGTCAGTTGATAATGATTGTAGCTGGGAGTGGTGAATACATGGGATTCACTATATCATTCTATTTATGTATGTTTAAAATTTTTCATAATAAAAAATTTTGAGTTCCTATTTGTTACTCATCTTAAATCTAACCTCTTCATGGTTATAGGTTTAAAGAGTCCGTGGCTGCCAGAAGAGGGAAATAGCACTTCTTTGGATCTTATAGATGCTTTAATTTGCATATTTTCTATTGTAAAACACTGCTATAAAAAATGTATGTCAACATTTTATAATCTTACTTAAAGACTTGTTTCTGATACCTTATCAAGTAGGCCAAGACTAGATTTGACTTTAATAATTAGTGGTGAATGTTCAGAAAGTCAAACGAAAGGGATATTACAAAAGTTTTGGAAACTATTTTAAAAGAAAAGTTTTCTTTAAAATTGCCTAATTTAGAGAGGATCACAGATTTACATTTTTATTAACATTTTTATACCAATTCCAAATGCTTTGCCTGAAATTTTGATTTAATTTTCTTCAGATGGATTTAATGCCTTTTATTAACAAATCCGGTTGTGAATGTCTTAATGAAAGTGATGAGCATGGATTTGACAACTGTTTACGAAAAGACATGAGCTTCTTGGAGTCTGACTGTGATGAACAGGTAATTGAATGTTTAAGTTAAAGCATGTAGGGACTATCACTATTTATGCCTGCTCTTGTTTCTTTTTCTCGTTCCCTTATATCTCTCCTTCCCCAGTGATCACTTCTTCCTTTTCTTTTTATGGCTTTCAGTTTCTTTGATTCCTGTCCTTCGGATATACATCCCCACCTCTTTTCTCTGTTCTTTTATGCGGGCTGCCAAGTGTACTAAGGCAAATCGCAGAACTCTTGGATTGGCTCTGCTGCTGAGTTGAGCTGTTACTACTGTTTGATCCTTTTGTTCATCCTTGACCTGCCTTCCATACTTTTTCCCCACCAGATAAGTTTATGTCTGAGAAATAGAAGCTAATCAGATGAGCACTGCCTGTATGGGGGGCTCCTTGCCCCCAGATACAAAGCTGTGTTGTATTCCTTATGCTTCTCTGCATTGCCCTTGTCACAGTGGAAGTAGGTTGTTACCTCCTTAATTAAGCCATCTTTATCTTCATGTTGGCTGTAATTTTCCATAACTTCCTTTCTATTCCATTGTCTCAGGTTTGACCTTGTTTTGGTTGATCTTATACATGATCACAAAAGTTATTTTTCTAAAATATAAATTTGAATGTTTCTTAGAGAGCGAAATGATTCTTCACTGGCTTCAAAAAGAGGGTGACTTGATCTGTTTCTAGCTCTCCAGTCTCATCTCCTGCTCTTCACTTGCGGTTCAGTTTCCTAAACATCATGCCTGTTATTTTTTGACACACTATTATGGATCAAGTATAAAAAGTATTGGTGTAACCAAAGAAAATAGTTTAGTTATTTTCTTAGACAGACAGACCACACTATTATTCTGAAATCAGAAATCCAACCCTTGTCTTTCTTTGCTCTGACCAGAGTCGCCTTATTGTACAGCTTTGAGAGTATCATTCACATTGTGTTCCTTATAAATTAGGCCCTAAAAATAATGTGATGACGCATATCAGCAGGACTGGCTACAGCCTCGCTGACATTTTCCTGCCAGGAAAATCTTCCTTCCAGGGTAGAAGCATCGGTTCTTACCTCAAATTCAATTTTGGCTGGAAAGAAGATCGAGCGAATAACTCAGTTTCTGAAAGATAGGCATTCTAACAGTGTTTTGTATCCCAGTTCCCTTTTGTGGCCTTCCAGTTTCAGTTAGTCAAATGAGTGTAGGATGGAGTTTTGGAGGTTAGTGTAGAGCTGTAAGCGTCTTCCTATTTTGAGTTTTGGGTCAGAGTCCATTTTAGAGTTAATCTCTCTGTATAACTTACGAGTTGCTTACAAATTGTTGAGTGATGTGGCTAGATACTTGACAGACCATCTTAGAAAACATGAGCTATATGCTAAAATATATGGTTTAAATTTTATTTTAATTCGAGAATTTTGTTTGATTTGTTAGAAAGTAGGTCGCTTGCCATTTTATAGGTCACAAGACCTTAGGTTCTTATGCATAGTTTTAGTATTTACTCCATTAAATTTTTTTTTTCTATCCCCTTATATAAACAATTGATGGTGATATTTCTCAAATGTTGATTTAACAAGTGCTTTCAACTTACGGATTTTCCATATCACATTGGTTTTGTTACATGGATTAGATTTTTTTTGTCTCTATTTTAATTCTTCTTTGTTGGTTTGTGTATTCGAGGTATTCAGGAGCCATTTTAAAATGATACTGTTTTCTCCCCAGCTACTTATTACTGTGGCATTTAATCAACCTGTTAAGCTTTATTCCATGAAGTTTCAAGGGCCAGATAATGGTGAGTAAAGGATAACTCTTCTTTAAACTAACTTCCTGCTTTGTAAAACTATTAGCATATATTTAAAACTTTTTATTAAATAAAGGTAGATAGTCCTTGTTTTGGGAAAGAGTGAAATTGTTATTGAACAAAGCAATAAGGGTAAATAAATGGGGAAATAGTATGAGACAATTAGATACTGAAAACATGAAAGGGAACTTTTTTCCTGGGAAATATGTAGAGGAAGAAAAAGGGAACTTTATTTCATTTCTAAACTTTCTTATTTTAAAATTTGATTGTTTTCTCTTAATCTGAAAACTGCTAAATCCTTTCTTCCAACTATTACTCTAAAACTCTAGGTTCTAAGCAGCCATTTTTTAGAATTAAAACTGAGAGAGATTTACTTCAAACCTCTCCTATTAATAAATGATAAAACTGAGGCTCCAGATCCTCCTACTTGTGCTCTATTAATAGTATCATCATCTTTATATCTATGCATATAAACTTAATTGTACAGACTTAGAATTTCTCCTTCTGTAAAATGAAGAATTTTCTTTATCCACTCTCCCTTTTTTTTTGTTTCTCCTATTTTTTTTTTTTTTTTTTGATGGGAGGAGAGTAAGGGAATGGGGACAAGAGTTCTGTTTTTTTTTAATTGTTGGGGAGGTACAGCCAAGTCCTTATTTATCAGATAGCATTTCCTTATCATTTGTTACTCTGAATTTTCATGTTAATAATTTTTTATTAATAAAATTGTACTTTTATTCTGAAAATGCAAAGTATATAAGCAAATGCTATAGAAATGAGTCTAATATTCCTTAATCAACAGTAAAATATGGGTTTTAAATTGTGCCTTGAAGTTAAGGGAATTAAGACTTTCTGTGCATGTGGTCTTACCACTGAATGCATCCTAGTATAATCCTTAAGGTGAAATTGGCAATTTTTATTATTAACTCCCTTTTGGCAGAATGTCACTCATAAGCTTTCTTCCTAAATAACAAAATGTACCAACTATTGGCAACTGTAAGACGAAGCTCAAATGCTATTTCTTTTATGAAACTTTTTGTTAACCTATTATGTACTAACAGACTCCATTGTTGCTTTCCTTATACCTCCTCACCAGTGGTATTACATTTATCATGGTATGTCTTTTGTAGGTGAGAGCCGGGGCTCTGTGTATGTGTGCATATGTATATGTTTGTTTTAATCTCATAGTCATAATATTTAGTATAGTTCTGACAGGGTCAAGAGGGTACCAGTAAATGTGTATTGGGAAAAAACAAAAGATTGGCTACCAAACTTCTCAGACTTTCTTGCAAGTCCTAATGGTGAAGGTCTACAAGGTGTAGGCGTGTGCTTATGTGTGTGTGTGAGTGTAATGATACAGGGAAGAAAGTATAGTGTGTTTGAGGTTTTTAAGCATTTCCTTTTATTCTACCATTTTATAGGTCAGGGTCCTAAATATGTAAAAATTTTTATCAACCTACCCCGATCTATGGATTTTGAAGAGGCAGAAAGAAGTGAACCAACTCAAGCTCTGGAACTGACAGAGGATGATATTAAAGAAGATGGCATTGTTCCACTTCGTTACGTTAAGTTTCAGAATGTTAACAGTGTAACTGTAAGTAGTGTTTCATTCAAATATATTTAACAGGTGTGTGGATGACAACGCTATTTTCAGTATCTTAGGTGATTCTAACTAAATGTTTCTTCAAAATGGTATTTGTCCACTCAATTTGATGTGAGTAAAAATGTATGATGGGCTAATTTAAATTTTCTTCTTTTTAATTTATCTGTGTATCCTAGAGAGGAAGCACAGGTTTATTTTTAAATATTTGTGGGTTTTTCAGTTTATTTTTTTTACATATATTGCAACTTTTGTTAAGTTTATTCTAGAACATTTATAGTTAAACTGAAGATGAATATGCTTTATCCTTTAAACCTGCTGATGAGTGATGATACATTTGTAAAATCTAGTTTACTTTTCTAGAATATAGAGTTTTTAATATTGTGGCAGTTATGGTCTCAGTAAAAATGATTTTTTATTTTATTTTATTTTTTTTGCGATGGGGTCTCACTATATTGCCCACGTTGGACTTGGACTTCTGGGCTCAAGCGATCCTCCCTGCTTAGCCTCCTGAATAACTGGGACTACAGGCATATACCACCATGCTCGGCTTAAAAATGACTTCTTAAATAGATAGTTTTACATTTTATAAAATGACCTAAGATATATATGAATATTGAATAGTGCCTGAGATGATTTTAAGTGATATATTTTAAATGTTACTTAAAAATGAAATATCACTTAAAGTTAGCTGCTTTTTAGCAGTTATTAGTTGCTTTTGAGTATTTTAATATTGAAACCCAGCATACACTTCTTCCCCCTGCCCCCAGTTGTTCAGAGGAGGATGTTGGAGAGTTGGAAAAGAATAGCAGAGTTCCTTGAGTAAGAGTGTAGGAACCAGCACACAATCACTGAGAACAAGTCATGCCAAACCGATATAATTTGTTTTAATGAAATTATTATATTTTTGTGAATTAGAAGAATGCTGTAGTATGTGTTCATTTTAGATGGTTTTTAATGGAGTTTTACAGAATATACTTTGTAGTAATATGAAGAATTATAATCAAGTTGCATTTTAAGTATTTGAAATATTCTACCTAAATGAAATTGAAGAAAATGATTATATTAAACTTAAAACACAGGTTATCAAATATTTTTCTGACCTTACTCATGTTTGTAACATATATCCAATTAATAATACCTTATGTTTTACTCATTGATGGGAAGGAAGGTATTTGCTTATTGGGAAAAAAGCCCTTTTAACCTAGAGATCCTAATGTAAGCTCTGTTACTGGGAATCACCAAAGATACTTTATCTTGTGGTAGGCTCAAGTCTTTATGTATTAATACTGTGTCCTTTCTTAATCAAAAGTTTAGTCAGTGACACAGAAGGCATGCCTTTCACCTTTTTGGTTATAAAATTAGAAGTAGAGTGACAGTTTTAATCAGAGTCTAATCAAAGCAAGTAGATGAATTTTAAGAGCCATGAATATAAACTGTTGTGCTTACATTCAAAGTACAAATACAGGCTGGCTGTGGTGGCTCATGCCTGTAATCCTAGCACTCTGGGAGGCTGAGGCAGGAGGATCACTTGAGGTCAGGAGTTCAAGACCAACCTGAGCAAGAGCGAGACCCCGTCTCTACTAAAAATAGAAAGTTAGTGGGGTGTTGGGGTGCACACCTGTAGTCCCAGCTACTCGGGAGGCTGAGGCAGGAGGATTGCTTGAGTCCAGGAGTTTGAGGTTGCTGTAAGCTAGGCTGACGCCACGGCACTCTGGCCCGAGCAACAGAGAAAGACGGGAGACTCTGTCTCAAAAAAAAAAAAAACACAAATACATTCCAAATAAATAAACTGAGAGCTGGTTTTTAAATAGTCTATTTATTACAGACTTTTTAAATTGTTGATAATTTCAGTTTGAAATAAATTTATGGTTGCCTGTGAAAACAATAAAAATTGACCAGCGAGTACCATCTCAGAATGAAAGAAGTAATGTTTAAATGAAGAAGGGCAGTGTTTTAGCTGGTCACAGTGGCATGTGCCTATGGCCTCAACTACTTAGAAGGCTTAAGTGGGAGTATTTGAGCCCAGGGGTTTGAGGCCAGTCTAGGCAACATAGCAATACCTCATCTCTTAGAGAAAGAGAGAGAGGGGAGGGGAGGCAATGTTTTAAAGTAGACGACATCTAGAATATTGTATTTTTAGAAATGGAACAAATTTTAAAAATTCAATATATTGAAAAGGATCTATGAATAAAGCTTCTACCTCTTATGCTAAGTGGAGTTTCTAAATAGAAAGTATAAAGAGTCAAGCTTAAAAAAATATGGAAAGCATAGTGCGTATAGTTTAGGAGCTGATTTCCAATACTATTTTTTCTCTTAATATTCTAGGAAATAGAATGGATGCATGTATATCAGAAAGAATATAACTGCAGAGATTTTCCTCAGTGAAAAACTATGATTTTTAATAAAATTTCCAACAGCAGTCTGTCCCATTGTAATCATGAAGCTCATACTCTTTCAGCATTCTCTGTAAAGAATTTAATTATGACTCCTTCATACCGGGCTAAATTATCATGAACTTGTAAAAGTGGGTATCTTGCCATGACATCCCTGGAGAAGGTGAGAATAGCAGGGCAAACAGTAGAATTAAGTCCTATAGGAGTACTAGTCTAAATGTTATATAATTTAGATTAATCCTTAGATGAATGGAACGTATTTTTATTAATAATCTGAAGAAATTGATTAAAGCTTGTTTATAAAAGAAGGATTGTGATAATAAATGTAAAAAAAATTTTTCCGGTAGATATTTGTTCAGTCCAATCAAGGTGAAGAAGAAACAACAAGAATTTCATATTTTACTTTTATTGGTACTCCAGTCCAGGCAACAAATATGAATGACTTCAAACGAGTAAGTTTGTTTAAATGACATTTGGAGAAAGTAAAAGTATAATTTTGAAGGAATAGTTTTACATATTTAAATAGTATAGTCACACACACTTTTTAACCATAAAGATCAAAAATCCTATCATATCATGTAATTTTATAAGGTTAAACTAGAACAGTAAGTTCTCCTAATCACATTTTTAGATCTCTAACTAAAAGGAGCCTAATAAAAATGGTATGTCTTAACTGATACAGTATCTTTTAATGAATGACATCTCAGTAAGAGTAAAAATAACAGTTTGGTTATAGAAAGTGGTTAGGAATAATGGAAAAGTAAGAGTAAGTTAAATCATTATTTAGAAGGAGTAGTGAGATTTTTAAGAACTTTTCTGATACTAAGATTTTATTTATCATTGTTTCTGATTAAAACATATTTTAAGTGACTTAAATAATTTTATTTAAAAAGAATTGACTAAGTTTTAATACATTGACATGTTAACCTTCTAAACCGTGTTTGTGTGCTGAAAGCACATTTCAGCAATAAGTTTACAGTGAACAGGCAGGTTTTCTCATATTTCTATACATCTTTGTTGGGGAGGGGCTATAATTTTTTTAAAGGACACTATCCTAAGGTTTATAAAGAATTTGTAAGATACAGGAGACCTTTAGGAATGAGGACTGATCCCTTTCGTACATTGCTGGAATAACTTCTAATTGGTAGCAGTTCCCAAGGGTGGCTGTTAAATGTACAACTACATATTGTAGATGTGCCACTCAGAGCTTTATCGTACTGAGCCCCAGTTGCTATATATACAGTTCAGATGTGCGGCAGCACAGAAGATGTATATGTTTCCAATGATTGCATTTGGCAGGCAGTCTAGGACTTGAGTTAAATTGTAAGAGAGAAAGTTTCCCTAGGGCTGCCAGTTACTGGAGGGAGAGGCTCCCAGCAGACCCCTCTTTGGGGAGTTGGAGATATAGAACATTTTGAAAACTCTTATTCTTTTTAGTGGTATCTACAGGTCTGATTTTAATTTAATTACACAAAAATTCATTAAATTGCCTAACAATGGATGATCTTATAAAATTGTATGCTGTGTTTACAAAACTGAATACCTTGACAATAGATATTTTAAGTAGTCATTTTCCAACTGCTATCTTCTGTCTCATAGCATAATTAAATTTTGGGAGCTGTAGGAATAATTATGTACTTAGAACCTGTCATGTCTAGATATTTGACATATGTATAATGACAGGTCAGAAGAAGCAGAAATTAAACATCTACATTTTTATGTTACAAAATATGTTTTACTGCGAAAATGTGTGAGCAACAACGACATTTTGGCTGCTTGCTTTGCTGCTTTGCCCATTTGAATTAAATGCCATTGGACTTGGCTTGAACTATTCCTTGTGTAGTTCTTACCTTAGTTCTTTCGTAAGATCTGTTACTGTAAGTCCTATTATTGCCTCATACCATAAATTTGGCTCTAGTTTCCTGTTTCTCACCTCAGGCTATGCTATTGGATTGCCATTTTTCTATAAGTAACTACCTTTCTATCTTGTGCATTTTCTTACCAGCCTGCCCCATTTAGTTATTGTTTTTCTAATTTGCGGTAATAATTGTACATCTAAGTGTCTGCATGTCATTGTTTTTTACATCCCCTTCACACCCTTTCTGTACTAGTCTTTATTCTTTTTTGACTGTCAAAGTACCTTTTTCGAAGTTGTCTTTAGGATAGCAAAGGTGTTAGCCTTTTCTTGCTTGAGAGTATTTGTGTTTGTTTTATAACAGCTGTTTATTCATTTAACTTCTTTTTACCTTATTTAAATATAGAGCAGCAGTTCTCTAACTTTTGGTCTCAGGACCCCTTTATACTACAAAATATGGTTGAGAACCAAAAAGAACTTTTGTTTATTTGGTATGTTATTTATCTAATACTTATAGTACAAAAAGTCAAAACTGGGAAATTTAAAAAATATTTATCTGCAAATAATGAACCCATTACTTGTTAATATAAATAATATTTTAAAATGAAAAATAAACATTTTTTCCAAAAGAAAAGACAATTTAAGAAGAGGAGCATTGTTTTAAAATTCTGTGAATTTCTTTACTGTCTAGCCTAACAGTCCTCTCATTCTCATTTCTGCATTCAATCAGCAAAGGTGTCACACCTCTGGAAAACTCGCCTGTACCCTTGTGAGAGAATGAGAGTTAAAAAGGCAAATAACAATTTATCACTGTTATGAAAATAGCTTTGACCTCCCAGACTCCCTGAGAGAATAATTTGAATACCATAATAGACTCCCTTGTTGGTGTTCTGGGCTTCTTATCTCTTAGCTTTTAGTGTTTGATAAATTTTAATTGGTTGGGTGACTTTCTTATGTATATTACGTTACATTTCCTTGGAATATTTCTGAATAAGATTTGTTATGTAGTCATTCATTGTCTTGTAGGGTTATGCCTCAAAAGTAAGCTAATATTTCATTGTTTTTATATTACGCAATCATCAACTTCAATGTAGTAAAAAAATTAGAGGGTTCATATTTAACTGAAAGTGGCCAGTTTAGTCCTTGTGTAGATAGAGTTACTTATTAAAAATTACAAATGAGTTTGGTTCTTTTTTTTCCTGCTATCTTCTTCCTTCAGATCAGTTTGGTTTTTACTGAAGGAAATAATAGATGTGTGGGATGGTCTGGTTTTGTCCCTATAGTACTGTGCTAGTACAGTAATGCCTCCTTATCCACGGGGGATATGTTCCTAGACACCCAGTGGATGCCTGAAATAGTGTACAGTACCAAACCCTATGTATATTATGTTTTTTTCTGTATGGTCCCCAACTTACTGTTAGTTCTACTTGACAATGGTGCATAATCGATATGCAGTCAATGTAGAAACTGTTCTTCTCTCATGATGCTGGGCAGTGGCAGCAACCTGCAACTCCTAGTCAGTTACACATTTTTGACTTACAGTGTTTTCAACTAATGATGAGTTTATTAGGATGTAGCTCTATCGTAAGTTGAGGATCATCTGTACATACTTGCTTCTAACAGTATAATTTATAAATTAGACACAGTAAGAGATTAACAACAATAACTCACAATAAAATAGAAAAATTATAACTATACTGTAATAAAAATTATATGAATATGGTGTTTCTTTCCCCTCCCTTCCTTCCACCCCAGAATATCTTATAGTACTGTACCACAGGTAACTGAAACTGTGCATAAAGAGGGACTAATGTACAATTACGTTCCCTGTCTATAGCAAGTTTATATTCTTCTAGGAAAGTTAATCAAAATTAATCAAAGTTTAATTAGTTCAAGAGTCTTTTCCTCTATAAAATATTCTCAGACTTTCCCAGCCAGGTGACATTCCTTCTACTGAACAATGACTGGGAAAGTCTGAGAATACTTTGTGGAGAAAGAGGGCCTTGAACTAAGTTTTGAGAGTAGAGTTTGAATAAAGGAAGAGGCAGCAATGGGCACCCTAGATAGAATGGAAAGTGGGGACTTGGACGTGAAAGAGGAAAGGTGCAGGTTTCGTTCAAGGACAAGTCACATGTGATGCTTCTTTCCCTTTACTTGTTTGATCAGCCTACATTTAAAAGCGATTATACATAGTAAATAGAATTTAAAATTTCAGAAAATATTTGGTATGTATTTTATAAGCACAGGGAAGAAAAATTTGATAACCTCTTTGTATAGTGAAGAAAGCTACAGAAAATGGTTTAATGAATGCTAAAGTAGATTAAATGTTTAGCATTTTCAGTTTACATTTTTATGTTGTATGAGTTGTTTCTAGATAATTTTAGTTTTCAGACTGTTACTGACCATCTCCTTATGTCACTAAGATGACAGAAGCTAAGGTAATGCTGTTGAATTTTGGGTGTGGATAGAAACCTTAGACCACCTTGCATGCTAGCTATTACAGCTCTATACAGTTGTACTTTTAAGATTTGATAGGCTAGAATACACCTTCCGCTTGTCTGTTTTTGGCTCTTATAGGCATCATGCACATTAATGTATACTTCGGCTATTTGTTGTTTTAAAGGGATTCTTTGTGTTGCAGCGTGAAAAGCTTGCCATCTTAATTGGAAGAAGATGTTTTCTTTGCTAAAACATCCTCTTTATATGGATTGCTTTATTTTAATACAAAAGTATTAAAATATAAGCATATAAAAATGAGAAGATTGTAGGGGCTTCTACTTCTTAGGGAATGAAGTGCATGCGAAAAGCAAAGCAGATTTTTATCACTATAATAAAAATAGACTTTTCTAAACTGGCCATTCACCGATCAGCTATTTTTGTAACATTTCTGTCTGTTTATTTTTCAGCTTTTTTAATCCAACTCAAATGAACTAAAAACAGAAGATATTTTAAAATGAAGTAATATAAAGATTGACATTGTCTCATTCTACTCCCCTCCTTGCTTCTCTGCTCATCTAGCACCTGTCTGCTCTCACCCTTCCCATGTTCTCGCCATTGCTGGTGCAAGATTTCAACAGCTTCTATCGTCTGGATCAGCCTTCTTGTTACCTAGATTTCCTCAACCATCTCTTTCTTCAGATCTCCTCCTAGTCATGTTTCTCAGTTGGCCTTTTGTTTTGTTTTGGTTTTTGTTTTGGGCTTGCAACTAGGTGCTTTAATTCATTACCATACATGTTGCTCATTGGACCTTCTATTTTTTTTTTTTACTTTATACTGTTTCATATTTAATTTTGTACTACATTTCGAGAAGTAATATTGCAGTAAAATTGTTATAAATGCTTTCAGATCTAACTAGTCGTCGAATAATGTTTTAATCCATTCTAAAGTTTAAATTTTATTTTTTAGGAACTTATAGAAACATTTTGGGAATTAAATATAACAGTTTCATCAAGTTCGTAAATTAGTGCTAGTATAATATATTGATTAGTTTTAGTTGAAGGGTGTGGATTTTCTTTTCCTATTGGAGCATTAGCCCCAAAGTCTTTTTGAAGATTGTTTATGGGCATGTCCTCTGCTCCTGCCTACCCAAGTGAGCTCAAGGCCAGTTAAAGGACTTATGGACTGGAATGTTAGGCTTGGTTAAAATATTAACATAGACGATCAATGGACTGTTTACAGAATAAATATCTTGGACACCTAATTTTGATGTACCTAGACTTTTGTTTGTCTGAGGTGTAATATAAAGACTTTAAGAATGAATAAAAGAGTTTTACGTTTGGGGTGAGAATCCATATTGGAATGTTGAATTTCTTCTTTTTTACAGAAAATACACATTGGCAAGTTGAGAGTTATCAACCTGTGAAACAGTATGCAGATTTGTGTCTTCTGTATCACATCTGCTAAAATTTTAATTTTTAATGTTGTTTTTTTCTTTTGCCTAATCTAATAGCTTTGTGTTTTGCATTTCCCAAGTAATACAATGATCAATAATGCTCTCAGTGTTTATTAGCTTAAATGCATTTGTGATTAAAAAAAAAATAGTGCCCCTTCCCTTCTTTCTAGTGGCTCTTAAAACCTGAATTTCCCTATTCTTAATCCACGTTCTCTTTTATGAAAATATCTTTTTATCATCTCTCTGGCTTGTTGGGCTTTCTGACATGGTTTCTTTGGACCAGAGGGGAGTTCCTTTAAAATCATAAAAGTGGTTTTTCCTTAGGTTAAGGAAAAAAGCATTTCTAGCATTGTGTGATGGGGAATTCAGTATAAAGAGTTTTTAAATCTTTTCGTTAAATGACGTTGACCCAGCTATGTTATATTTTAGACCAGATATGTACTGATGACATTTATAACCTTTGCTTGGTATAGATAGTGCCATTTAGAACAGAATCAATTTAAAATATGAAAATTACACTTATAAATTTATATAGAAATCTTTGTATACAAACATTCAGTATCTTGCAAGTATGTTTCTTTAGAGGCATTTCTGCTATGAGAATACATTATCTAATGATAAACTTCAGGTATGAAGTAAGTTACTCAATTAGAACATAGTTTTAGAACCCTCCCATAGAGAATTTGTTTTCTAGAATTGTTGGTGGAAAACAGTTTATTCTTTACATTTGTATGCTGCCACATATATAGCAACCAGGACATTTAAAAAACCCTCCAAAAGAGGATTTTCTAATTATTGACAGAAGTAAGATTTATTCTTTACCTTTTTTATAGTATGTTTATAGCAACCAGAGTTTTTATTAAAAAAAGAAACCAGGAAAAATTAGTCATTTTTACTCTGTTTTCACTGCATGTCTACGTACTGAGGAAAAAGTCTAGAAGCCTGCTATTTTGGGCATGAAGACATGAGTTTAGCATACCCTTCTAATTCCAGATTATTTTGTGATCGACGTTTGATTTCTAATTGCCTAAAAATAGTATGCCAAATATGTTTTACTCATATAGATTCATCTTTCTTATTAACTTCTTTAAACTGTCAACCTGGTTTTGAAAAATTGCATTTCTTTTTCTTAAAACAATATGGAAACCCAAAAATAGCCTGCATGTGTTTTATTTTTAATTTCTTGTGTCTGAGAGGGGACAGGAACTGGGAGTCACAGTTTGCTTCAACAATGAAAATACACTGCATGCCAAAAAAGTTTCAAGGATAAAAAGTGATACCAGATTTTCAAACTGATTACCATATTAGAATTTTTAAAAATAACCCATATTTTTAAATCAATAAGATGTACATATAAAGTTATTTTTGTTTTTCTAGGTAGTTGGCAAAAAAGGAGAAAGCCACTAAGGTACAAAAGACACTGGAAGACCATATTGCAATCAGATCTACGGCTCCTGGATAATTGCTTGATTCTCGCCAGAGACTGTCAATGTTTCATTCATTGCCATTACCAATAAATCATTGCTTTTGTTCAGATGGTATCACTAGTGTTTCTATTGTAATCTTGATACATGCAGTTGTAAATAAAAGTCATTACTTTTGCCAAGCTTAATTTTCGTCATTCTAAATAAGAATTTTTTCATAACATTTATTTGAAAATTGGCCAGCTACTGATTTTAGAAGAGACTTAAGTGACTGGTAACATAATGATTGAAAGCCCGTTTCTCTGTTTTGAAGTGCAAAACTATTTTAGGGAGTTACGGAATGCGTGCGTGCACACACACAGCAAGTGATTTTGATGAATGGACTTGGAACAGCTAACCATGTTTAAATGAGTACTAACTCGTATTTTTATCAAAGGACGTTTGGATATGTTAGCTATAGAAATCAAATTATAAACCACCAGAAATAAACAGATATAATGAGATTTAACTACTCCTACCTAAAACTTACTGGGTTCATAGATTTTTTCCTCAAGATTTTAATCTCTTCTGGATGAACTTTAAAATTTGAGTCAGCCATTTTCTTTACTAATAGAAGAATGTAGAAATCAGATAATTGGGAAGAATACAGCACAATAAGTTCATAAAACAATAGGAATTATTGTCTTTAATCAAGTATTTATTATCTGAACTACCAAAACATGTAAATATATGGAGAACATGATTTAAAGTTGAAAATGAGTTGGCCAAATGTATATGTTTAAAAGGTCTTTCACAAAAGGCTGGTAAAAGAAAACATCTTTCTTACTTTTTTTGATCTTAAAAGTATAATCTAGAAAGTATTGGTAGATTTTAATTCTGAGTATTTTTAAAATTCAGTATTTTAAAAGAGCACTTAAGACTGTAAAATTATGATTCAGTTAATCCATTTGAGGGCCTTGTCTAGGAATATAGTAGAGATACCATTTGTCTTTGGGAGACCAATGTATTTATACGTGTCTGTGAAAAAATTATGTAGAAGTTTTAGTGTTGAAATAGTCACTTTCTGAAACCCAAATGTCATTAGATAATGTTTAGTTCATTTGTATGTGAGCACATTAACTGGTCTGTGGTGGTGTCTTTATCTTATGTATTTCACAGTTTTGTTGCCTTGGATCAAGTGGAGGCAGAAGGGCGAAAAATAAAAGTTTATAACACTCCTTATCTAGACCATCTCAGATTAATCATGTCTGAAATTAAGGATAAGATTAATATCAAGGGTTTTTTTTTTTTGTTTTACACTTTTGTACACTTAACCTTTTCGGGTAATTGTTAAAGTGCCTCATCTTGAGTATTACTGACCTCATCCTATTTATAGTTGACAGTTTGGAAACCCAGTGAAAGTAATTTCATATTTGTAAAGGATTGGGCACCAGATTTATATTGTTTATGTGACTTTTCTATAACTCACTTGGTTTGCAGTATACAAACATTCCATAATTATTCAAATTGTAAATAGTGAAAAATTAATGTTCATAGGTAACTGTAACATGTTTCACTTATGGGAAGTTTTACTATAATAAATAAATATGCATAATTGACATTATTTAAAATATCAAGCTGAAATGCTGATGTTTTCTCCTGAAACAATATGTATATATGCATATATAGATATACATATATAACATGTGTATATAACATTGAATTTTTAAGATGAATAAGATCATTTGAAAAAATGTAATCCTAGGGGATTTTTTTTGTTTTTTGCAGGGAGGGGAGCAGAGTCTTGTTCTGTCCCTCTCGGGTAGAGTGCAGTGGTGGCATCATAGCTCCCTGCAGCCTCAAACTCCTGGTCTCAAATGATCCTCCTGCCTCAGCCTCCTGAGTAGCTGGAACTACAGGCATGTGCTACCACACCCATCTAATTTTTCTATTTTTAGCAGGGTCTCACTTTTGGTCAGGCTGGTCTTGCAACTCCTGAACTCAAGCAATCCTCCCGGCTGGGCCTCCCAAAGTGCTAGGATTACAGGCATGAGCCACTGCGCCCAGCCAAATCCTAGTTATTTTAACTGAAGCCATCCATTAGATAGTACTTTTTAGAAAACTAGTATTAGGTTTATTGTTTGTTTTGTCATTCGTAGCCAAAAAAGAATCTTTTCCATGATTTGCATATTTCCTTGAATTTCACATCAGGATGCATATCTGATGAGAAACCACAAATACCCTATTCATAGCAGAAACAATGAAGTATTGTTTACTAAACAATGGTACAAAGTCTGTCAGCTTAAGGCTGAGGGCAAGAGTAGCACAGGATACCACACTGTTGTGCCCAAGGTAGGTCTTTATAATCCATTTGAGCCCTCTTTGCCACGAAGCCCCAAATTGTCCCCAATCTCAGTCTTGTGTTGGAGGCAGCACTTAATCTATTAGCGTTTAAACATGCCTGCCATCCTTGTCTCAGTGTTTGAGAATGCGTATGATGTGTTTTGCAGTGTTCATAAGTATACCGTTAATGTATATTTGGCCTTAGCATTTTATTTACACCTGCCGTTAATACAAAGTCTGTCCAGAAAGTCTCCAGCTATGTAATGTGAAAAATAGAGACGTTTATTGAAGAAGATAACAAGAAACATTGTACACAGGACAATGACACCTTAGTCTCCTTCAAAGTAGGCACCTGGGACCTCACACAGTTCTCCCTAAGTTTCTGATCTTAGATACTTCATTTTTTTTAAGAAAAGTAACTTAGAAATCCATTCACTGAACTGCTAAAGAAAAATCTTAATGGAATATCGTGTTCATTGAGCTTCAACACTTCACTGTTAGAGGTGTTGTGCATTTTACAAAGTTTTCCAAACGTAGTGTGTATGTTTTATAATATAGCAAGTTTGGTAGATAAATACATTTTAAAATATTGACTGTTTATATG
>CAUYSK010053733.1:0-50452 GCA_963575035.1 Avahi laniger | reverse complement strand
AAAAAAAAAAAAAAAAAAAAAAAAAAAAAAGTAGCCTGGAAAAGAGATGTGTAATCCCATGCATGTTGAATGGGACCTGTTCTGGGGACATCTGAAATCCAGGTTCTGTACGTTTGCTAACCAGTTATGTGACTTTGAGGAATTTCCATCCTGTAAGTCACTCTACTATCCTAGAATAAGACTAATGATGTCCACCATGTGTATCTCACAGGGATGTTTACATATAATCAAATGATAGTGTATCTGTGAACTTGCTCCACAATCATCTAAAGTAGTCCACAAATGTAAGCAAATGTATAATTTTAGAGCTTTTGACTTAGATGCATACTTCAGTCTTTCTTCCTTCTTCTCCCTATCCAACTAGTCTTTCTTTTCAGCATTCGGCAATTTCCTCAATGAAAAATCCATCTCAGTCCTTGTTCCACATCTTAGTGGAATTAATTGAGAAGGAAAAAAATATATAGTTTAGGTGTAAAATTGTGTATGGCACCATGTTTGAGCACACAGGCTCTGGAAGCCAAAATTAAGGTCTTGCCTCTGTCATTTAGCAGCTGTTACCATGGACTGGTTACATAACCTCTTTAAGCCTCATTTTGTTCTTCTGTGCAAGGGTCACAATTACTACCATTTACGGTTGTTGTAGGATTGTGTAAGGTGCTATATATGTAAAAAGAATAAAATGCAACTTTACTTTTTGCCTCCAACTGTTTCTTTAATCTCTATTCTCTTGATCATCCTCTCTAGTCCCTAAATGCAAACTTCAGTCAGCCCTATAATCTTGTGTAGGATAAATACATTGTCCTACCAATATTTTAAGTCACGAACTCAGTTAATGTAAACCAAAGTTAAATGTAAATATCATCATTTAAATGTCTAGTTCAAGATATTAACCAAAACTCTGAATTTCAGTTAATATTCACCTGTTCTCCCCTTCCCTCTGTGTCAGGCTCAAAGGCAAAGGAAGTAGAGTGGGCAGTTTGAGCTCTCTTCTCTGTCCTTCCATCCCTCCCCACCCACAGCTGGGCGTAGCTGGGTGCCAGCAGCTCCGGGAGGTAGAATGGGATAAGAGGATTCCTGGTGTCTGGACCTGGTGTTTTTCTCCTGAAGCTCTTTCATGCCTTTCCCACACATGGCTCCCCTGACTCTGGTAGCAGATATATTCCACATGATCACTTCCCCAAGATCTGAGCACTGACCCTACAGTTGCTGCAGTCCCTCTGCCCTACCAAGGAATCTTATGGAATGGTGAGATAAGACCCAACATGCTTTCCCTTTGGGGATCTCTTTCCCCCTAGCGATCATGTCTGACCCATAGGAAGTAGTTTCCCATCCCTTATTGACAAATTCTGGGGGTGCAGGCTTGCCACAACATCAAACCATCCCCAGCTCCTCACCAACGCCATCTTCAAACAACAGGTTAACCTGGATCTTGTTCTAGGAGCTGGATCTTGGTCTAGCTCCAAGGGTCACTTGCGGAGGTGACAGAGTAGGAACCTTTTGACCCTTTTTATCCTCAAAGTAGGCGAGGAGATGTTAGACTCACAGAACATGTATCAGCCAAGCTTCATGTGGTAACTTAACCCAACTCTTTGGAATTCTACATCCATTTAACCAGGAACCTAGTCAGAATTTCAATTTTACCATCCTGCTAGATGAGTTCATCACTTAATCAATACCAGACATGTAATAATGTCAAGTAAATGACAGCTGTTTTATAATGAAATGAGAATGTATCCTTATTCTTTTCAATAAATATTTATTAAATTCTTACCAGGAGAATTGAGAGTATAAAAATGGGTAAGACACTGACCCTATGCTCTGAAACCTCATGGTCAAGTAGTAGGGAAGATAAACTGAGGTCTTTAATTTGAAGTAGAAATAATAAATAATATAGTAGAGGCTAGGATTTTAGAGAAAGGAGAGTTTGGAGATTTCAGAAGCGCCCTGCCTTAAACAATTTTGAATCTGCAACCAGATTATGCTCCTGTTAAATATAAGGATCTGCTCTTCCTCATGTATCTGCCTGCCTTGTCCCTTCATATCCTTGATTAAATGATCACAGCTGTTGTTATTAATGGGCCACCTAAATGACTCATGGGCCAGATCCTCATAATTGGATTTGAAATTAGGAAAGCTATTCCAAGTTGTAGAGATCTTCAGCTGGTATGGCTTCTAAGAAATCTCCTATTTGTGGGATAAAGTACCTTTCATCATCAGCTTTGTCATTAAGCTATGTTTACTGAGCTCAGGTTTCTCAGTCTGTGTAAGGAAGTGTGATGTGAGGTATGATTGGAAAAGGAGGTTGTTATGAACCACCAGAGGTCATTAAAGCTTTTTGAACAACAGGATGACACAGTCAGAGCATTACTTTAACTTGACATTGGGGCGGGGAAAGAATGGAAGCAGAGAGAGACTGACGGAAGCAGTCTAGGAAGGAGGCTTTTGCTTTTTTAGAACAAGATGGAAGTTTCAACGAGGAAAGAGGCAATGGGAATGCAAAAGGCCCTGATGGACTCTTCCTATGGTAGGTGATTGTGAATGGAAATATAGAACTAAAATTCATGGCAGCACTCAGCGCTAAAGATGTGAATGAAGGAGCTGTATCTACAAATGTGATCCCAAAGAGCAGCAGTGGTGAGAATTACCTATGCAATTTATTCACCTGAATTATTCAGGTCCCAACTCTCTGCAGTTATTTAGAATCACACAGATTGATGGCTTATGCAACCCATGCTCACTTTATAGGAAAGTATAAACTATTTATGGAAAAGACCAAGTACTAAAACTTTAGGTTTTGTTGAAATAAACAAAAACCACCCAAATGAGAACAACCAAATGCTGTTTATTCAGAGCTTTCTATATCAAGGGAGGCAGCCACCATCCCTTGCATTTGGCAGAGACTCAAATGTAGGCCAGGGAGTATAAAAAGCTTTATAGTGGGGAAAAAAGGAAGGTTTTAGGTATGCCCTGATTAGAGGCTATTGGCATGAGGAGGTATAAGGCAGGCTAACTAGAAGAACATCTGAGATGGGTTATGGGTGCATAGTTGGCGTTCTCTGGTTAGTCCTAAGATGGAAGCAGGGTCAAAAATTAGGAATCTTCAGTTATTAATCAGGTCCTGGATGATTTGGCCAATTGCTACAGAGTTTGTGGTTTGTATTCTATGGCTGATTGCTGCAAATTATGGGTCAGGGTTCTATTTTTATATATGGTTAGCCCCTTGTCCATTTGTGTATTCAGTCTCTCATTATGAAACATGTTCTGCTTTTAAAAATCCATTGTCTTCTCATTTGCTTTTGCCCTCTTGGCCAACATTGTCCAACTCTGTCATGTACTGAACACTTACTTTCTGAAGCATTAAATTTGGGTTAGTTATTTTGGCTAATCTCTAGTCCCTTTATGTTGTTATATTTTTTAATTTATTATAAAATAAAATACACCTTTATACCAGAAGAAGTTAAAACCATAAAGAAGGATATAAAATAAAAAACAATTCCTCTTTTCACCCCGACAGCCCCTCAGTTCTACATTCACTCAGAGGTAACTGTTATTAGTAGTTACTGATATATCCTTTTGGAAATGATCTATACATGTGTAAACATATTCTATATATATATACACACACACACAGACACATATTTGCATATTTGTCTCCTTTAAAAACATTTACACAAATGTAATTATACTGTATTCTTTTTCAAGCTGCTTTTGGGGGTCATCTTTGGACATCTTAACATCAGCACAAGCTTGTTCTTAAATTTAAGAATTTTGATAGATATTCTTAAAATCCTCATATATTAATGTAAAGAGTGCACCAATTTATCTTCTCAAGTGTTTGAGTGTGCTTCTCTCTCCACACATTCGAGACTAGATCATCTTCCTAATTTTAACCATGATGATAGGTACTTTAACTTGAATTTATTTTACTGTGAGTGAGATCAAGAATATTTTCATGTGATTTATTTTGTATACATAGTATACATTATACACACTGTCATTAGTGTATATTCTTTTTCTGCTCCCCCTCCCCACTGCCCCCTTTTTTTAAGAGATGAGACCTCATTATATTGCCCAGGCTGGATTTGAACTCCTGGGCTCAGGCAATCCTTCTGCCTCAGCATCCCAAGTAGCTAGGACTGTAAATACAAACCACTGTGCCTGGCTCTTCACTTTTCATTTATATTAGTTTTTTATTCCTTTATAAGGACATTGTATATTAAAAACATCAGCCCTTTGTTTTGTCATCTGCTCTTTGATTTTGTGTATGGCCTTACCTTTTTGCCACACAGAAATTTTAAATTTTAAATCATTGAATGTACGAGGGTTTTTTCCTCACTGGTTTGAATTTTGTGTTGTAAATTAAAAGGCCTTCCTGTTTTGCTACGTTTTACTTTTTAATCAAATCCTCCTGTTTCGTAGCAGAGTTGCATAGACTATAAAATTGGAAGAAATTGGTGTATCTGGTATTTCTTTCTGAATTGGTACACTCAGTTATTTCAGAGGGTTAGTAAAAGCTTTTGGGTTAGAACCCTTTTAGTGTCCCTAAGTATCCTTTAATGATGAGAAGAAAGAAGCAAGACAGAGCTATTAATCAGCTGAATAAACTGTCTTCTCGCTGAATGAACACACTGCTGAATGAACTTTTTTTCTTCTGGAAACTATATTTGATGGTTGCCACTCGGTCCCAGCATTAACTGCTATACCTCAGCAACCTGTGTGGCAAAAAGATACAAGCAAGGCCTGAGTTTGGGGATAAAATGGTCTTCTTCTGGGGCACAGCCTTCATCTAAACAGCACATCCAGAAACATTATGGCTTCCTGTTTGACCCAGACACATTTAAAAGGAGTGAGTGGATGAGAACAAGGTAGTCTAATGAGTTGAGAATTGCAAAGGGGGAGTTAGGAGGTAGAAAATATGCTGTTTAACTTGGTCTGTCCCTTTAGTGGGTCTTGTTCCTTATCAAAAGGACAGCATTTTCTGCTGTGGCTGTTTGTGCCGTCACCAGTGTGACCCCAGGCCCTTTTGTATGTTCTGGCCACTCATTATGAAGTTGATAAGGAGGCACTCTTTCTGCCCAGCAATATAGCTTGTTTGCTGCCTTGGGTTTATGTGGATTTGATTTGAAACAGAGCAGGAGGGAGTTTTAGATTTTCAAGCTCTTCTTTGGCACTGTACTCTGCTGGATGATAACCAATGTCAGAAGAATGTCCACCTTTTTTTCTCTGAGGCACATCTCCTCATCTTCCTTTTCAACAGCCACTATTGACCTATCCCGTGACTTAAGGCAAGGTCAAACTGATGGTCTCTTTGGAAACTGGTGATTCAGTATCATGAAGTAGAGAGCTGCTCTTCCATCCTCTCTGGTGAAGGTGATGACCTTGACTCAATATTTTCGACCTTGCTGTCTGCCTCCTGGACATCTGCCTTAGTCTATTTTTGCTACTAAAGCAACAGAAATTTATTTCTCACAGTTCTGGAGTCCAGGAAGTTCAAGATCAAGGTGCCAGAAAATTTGCTGTCCGGTAAGGGCCTGTTGCCTGGTTTCTAGATGGCCATCTTCTCTCTATGTCCTCCCATGGCAGAAGGGGTGAGGGGACTTTCCGGGGCCTCATTTGTATAGGCATTAATTCCATCCTGAGAGGGCTCTGCTCTCATGACCTAATCACCTCTGAAAGGCCCCGCCTCCACATATCTTCACATTGGGGATTAGATTTTAACGTATGAGTTTGTGGGAGACAGGAATATTCAGACCATAGCAACAGCCAAAGGCTCAGCAATTTTACATCCTGCACCTTTTGTCACTCTATCCTGGCTGAGGGTGAAGACTCTAGAGGCTGAGTCATAGTGGCCAGCAATCTAGCCAATCCCAGAAGGTTTTATTCTCCTTCTATCAAACATCATAAAGAGAAAATGAAATACTTAGTCCGAATCCAACCTCTTTCAATGCAAGGGATGCTCTGCACTGACGCTTCTCACAAACATTCCATCCAGTGCAAGGTGGACCGTTTGCGGAATCACAGATTCCTCCTCAAGAGGGATTGCAATCTGATGTAGAGAACTCAAGCTGTGTCTTAAACACTTCTAATCTGTAACCATGACCATTGGACTGATCATTATGGAAAAACCATGACGAAGTCTAAAGGAGCCTGCTGAGAAAGAGTTCCATTCTTCCTTCTGTCTCCTAGAAACCTGCACTTATGTGACTTTTCCAAAGAAAGTCTGCCGTGTTAACATGTAAAAGCAGTAGACATTTGATGAGCCAATGTTTATATCAAAATATTAATAAAAATAATTACCATAGAGAAGAAAAGTCACAGCTAGACTCTTTAATTATTTCATTGCTTCATTCATACAACGGGTAATTTAGCCCTTACTGTATGTGAAACACTATGCTAAGTGTTGAGAATGTATTCAGGAATAATAATAGTAACTATAGCTGACAAGCATTGAGCTTTTACTACCTATTTGGCACTGCGCTGAGTGTTTTACATGGATCATCTCATATAGTTCTCAAATCAACCTTGTAATTAGGTGCTTTTACAATCTCTATATGAAGATAAGGAAAATGAGGTTTAGGGAGATTGCATAACCTCCCCAAAGGCACACTGCTAATAAGGATTAAAGCTAGGATACAAACCCAGTGTATTTTCCACTTTATAGTTACTTTCTGTTGTTTCTGCATGAGGCAGAAAATAGTCTCTGTCCTCATGAAACTTACAGTCTGATTTAGAGAACACTCTTCTATCGCTAAACTCTTTTAATCCATCTCAGGGGAAATGTGACATGTGTCCTCCAAAAAAGGCTTCTCACCTTTCAGCAGGTGTTAGGCTGGTCGCTCATACTCAGTGAATGGGAGTCACTTGATTGATGTGGCCCGCCCCCCATACTTTCTACAATCACAGTCATTTCTCCCATCTCCTCTATCTTTTCCATGCCCTCTTCCTAGCATCCTTTGCCTTGTCCTTCTGCTCCTCTCTTTCTTCTCTGAGTGTCTTCCCTTCCATACCTGTTTATTTTTTCTCTCTCCCATCTAGATAATCCCCAGAATCCCCAAATGCCATGCCATATAGTTTTGAAGGAATACATGAAAGGGAAGACACTTTCACTGCAAATGAAAAGAGCTGTTGATGGATGGCTTAGTAAGCCTAGGGGTCCTACTTTAGCATTCTCTGGCATTTAAGGGACTCGGGATTCTAAAACCACATCCATTCCATTCTGCTGTTGCTAATCTCATTTATTCCATGATTAACAACACAGTTCATTATGTTTTCAGCTCACATTAATCTTCTCTTCTGTGAGTTTGGTAACATTTGGAGTCATTTCCCTCTGTATTTATCCATCTGGGATGTTCATAAAAGATAAGTTTGCAGAAAGTCATTTGTTGCTCATGCAGAAAGTTGTTTGTTTCTCTCTGCTGTAAGAGAAGCATGAATGCTCTCCTTGTTTCTCGGATCCTGGGAGGAAATCTTCTCAGTCAGGCGTGGATTCCCTCCACAATGCAGAGGGCCCCTTCAATTGAGTTCCTTGGGGTCCTCAACTTAGAGCAATATCCACAGCACAAGGGATTGGGCTGCAACATAACAGCATCAGAAATCACAAGCAATGCTTGCTGGATCCTGACTATCCTCATAGAGCAGATGGGATCAGAAGAGAACTATGAGGACAGTGGAAAGAGTTAGGAGAGTAATGAGTCAGAACAAAGACTTTGGCTTGAGTCCTGTCTCTACACCTACAAGCTGTTTAACCTTGGGCAAGTCACATATTCTGTCTGAAATCCACTCATCTCCTCTGTGAACTGGTCCCAAAGGTGTGCCTGTCTTTATATTGGGGGGTAGTTTTAAGGGTTAACTTGCATTCTCATCTCTGCCCTCTGCTGTTGAGTAAGCTTTGTAACCTTGCTTATATCACTTAATTTTATAATGTCTGTGGCCCCCGCAAACATGAACACAGACACACACACACACACACACACACACACACGTGTATATGGTGGGAGAGGGAGAGAGGAAAAAGAAAAAATAGTCTATTGGGAAATTCTTAGAAGCTAGTCTTTTTTAATTCTCCTCTTATATAAAAAAAAAGTCTTATAAATGTGTGTCATATTTGAAGATATATTGGGGAGGGGATTTGTTGTTTAGAAAACAGAGAGAGAATCCTTTGGAAATTCAGTTAAAAGCCTCCTCCCTGGGATAATGTAATTTCGGAAGGCCATAAGGGAGGCAACTCTTCTGGAGGTTCTGGGTTGTCAGCCTCCAGCAATATTTTGTTGTGAAGGCTGGAATGCATTTATTCCTTTCTTAATTCAAGTAAGATGCTGCTTTAGAGACAATATCCCAAATTAGACATCCGTTCAAAAGCCATGACAGATATTCCTGCCTATGGTCATTAACCATGAAATATTGGTATTATTTCTCATTGCTGCCCAACTACAGGGCTAAATTGTATTAATGCATCTGTTATTGTAGAAAGAATGAAAGATGTAATTAAATTTTATTGATGTAGAATTTAGAAGAGGTCCTGGATGTGGAGAGAAGCAGTAGAGATGAGAGAAACAGGGAGTCCTAGCTCTAATTCTGCACAACTGAAAACAAGGCAACAGAATTCAGAAATTTATTGACGGTTCTCTCTGCCAGCATCTGGGATTTGAGCAGGACACTCCCATTTCACAGGTAATTCCCAGTGGTTTTGATGGAAATTATCTGTATAACAAACCCTCCTGCCCACTTAGAATGCCAGACATCTGATAGCACCTTTAATTGCAATGCACTTCCCTCTTCAAAAAAGCTAATTGCATCTGTTTCCCTTTCCTTAGGTGCCCAAGCAAGGACAGGAATAATGAAGAGACACATGTGTTAGTTGCAGCCTTTTGAACCACACAAGAAGGAAATCAACGGTGCGGACAGGGCTGGAACCATTGCCACATGCATCGGAGTAAATGAGGAATGGGCTCGTGATTATGCTGACATTCCAGCATGAATCTGGTAGACCTGTGGCTGACCCGTTCCCTCTCCATGTGTCTCCTCCTACAAAGTTTTGTTCTTATGATACTGTGCTTTCATTCTGCCAGTATGTGTCCCAAGGGCTGTCTTTGTTCTTCCTCTGGGGGTTTAAATGTCACCTGTAGCAATGCAAATCTCAAGGAAATACCTAGAGATCTTCCTCCTGAAACAGTCTTACTGTATCTGGACTCCAATCAGATCACATCTATCCCCAATGAGATTTTTAAGGACCTCCATCAACTGAAAGTTCTCAACCTGTCCAAAAATGGCATAGAGTTTATCGATGAGCATGCTTTTAAAGGAGTAGCTGAAACCTTGCAGACTTTGGACTTGTCCGACAACAGGATTCAAAGTGTGCATAAAAATGCCTTCAATAACCTGAAGGCCAGGGCCAGAATTGCCAACAACCCCTGGCACTGCGACTGTACTCTACAGCAAGTTCTGAGGAGCATGGCGTCCAATCACGAGACAGCCCACAATGTGATCTGTAAGACCTCCGTGTTGGATGAACACGCCGGGAGACCATTCCTCAATGCTGCCAACGATGCTGACCTTTGTAACCTCCCTAAAAAAACTACTGATTATGCCATGCTGGTCACCATGTTTGGCTGGTTCACCATGGTGATCTCATATGTGGTATATTATGTGAGGCAAAATCAGGAGGATGCCCGGAGACACCTCGAATACTTGAAATCCTTGCCAAGCAGGCAAAAGAAAGCAGATGAACCCGATGACATTAGCACTGTGGTATAGTGTCCTAACTGGCAATGAGAAAGAAAGTAGTTTGTGATTGCAGTAGAATAAGTGGTTTACTTCTCCCATCCATTGTAAACATTTAAAACTTTGTATTTCAGTTTCTTTTGAATTATGGCACTATTGAACTTTTAACAAACACTACAACTTAACAAATAATTTTAGTTTAGGTGACCTACCCCCTTAATTGTACCCCTGGTGGTATATTCCTGAGTAAGCTACTATCTGAACATTAGTTAGATCCATCTCACTATTTAATAATGAAATTTATTTTTTTAATTTAAAACCAAATAAAAGTTTAACTTTGAACCATGGAAAACAGAGTGACTTATTGGACAAGAAAACAGTACAGTCATTTCCCTTGTTCTAAAGAAAAACATAATCCTTGTGAACCTGAAGAACGATCATAATGAAAAATGTGTTATTTTTTTTTAAGCCCCACTGTACACTGGGGAACCATAGCTGAATTATTGACCACGTTAAGTATCTCTCAGACTTTAAAATACTGAGCCTTATTGGATGATTGTACACGAGTGTGGCATTCTGCAAAGGCTTAAGTCAGGATGCCTTTTGCACTGACTTTTCAAAAATAGGTATGATTAGCTACAGAGAGCAAATACTTATTGTGCTTCTATGCCGTGCTAGACAGAATGGAAAAGAAAAAGACAGCAAATATTCTGTCCTCAAGATTACCTTCTGCAGGGGCATGTGACAAATATAGAAATAGCTAAGCTAGGAAGGACAGTCCTAATAATCACGTAGCATCAATTGTGTGCAAGCACTGCGTGAGGCATTTATACTATTATTGAGTCTCTTAACCCTTATTACAAGAGGAAAAAGTGACAACTGCTCTGTTTACATAGGGGGAAACTGGAAATGAAAGAGTTTCAATGACTTGCCAGGTGGAAAGTATTAGAACTTAAATTTGAACCAGGTCTTTCTGTCTCCAAAATCAGGTCTTCTCATTACTTTCCTGCTGGGTTGGTTTATAGAGGTATAATTTACATGTTAAAAAATGCACCCACATTAAGTGTGCAGTTCTGAGTTTTGAAAAACATATAAACCTGTGCATCTGCCACATAACCAAGACATTGTGTTCCTGTCACTTGTCAGAGGTAGGACAAAGCACATTTGGGTGGGGGTGGGGGTGGTTTTAAGGTACTATTGCAGATAGTCCTTGAAACTTGAGTGGGATCTCATGAGGTGATTATGTAGGCAAGGAAGAAAGAAGCAGCAGAAGTAGCAATGAATGAAAGTATAGGGATGTGTTTGGATGAAAGAAGGAGTTTGTGTAGGGGAGAAGTGAGAGACAAGGCTAGAACTGTATGGTGGGCATCTCGGTTCCAGACTAAGGAGTAATAAGAACTGATAGCATTTATGGAACACTTACTATGTACCAAGTACTTTCTTTGGATTGTCTTAATTAATCCTTACAACTAACCTATGAGACAGACTTTTGTGAATGAGGAATCAGAGACACGGGCGTTAAGTAGTTAGCTCAGGATTCTAGGGTTTATAAGTGTACCAAATATTTGAAACCCAGTCAAGTCCAGAACCTATGGACCTCTTACCCACTGCACTGTGCTGCCCTAAAGTCATAGACTTTACTACCTAAAGTTGCTGATTCCTCAAACCGATAGGTTTGCAGCCTCCTAAGTGATGTTTCCGTCTATAAATAGCCCTTTGTGAGACTGATGTAGGAAAGAGGGATCCTCTGCCACTTTGAAGCATGTGGCCTTCTCCAACCCATATTAGGTTATCTTTGGGCCTCCAGGAGTCCCCTCTGCCCTTGGAAAGCTCTCGAGTTCCTATCTGTAACAATAGTCTCTCTAAAAGTTTGCTGGAGAGGACAGTCAGGGTCAGCCCATCCAAGACCCACAGCAAGGCACTCAGAGCAATGTGGCCGGACTAGGCTCACAGCACACACCCCAGGGCCATGGGCTTTTCACACCCACCTTAGACTTCCTAAAAAGTGTAAGATCTAGTCTAGAAGCCTGAGATAACTCCCAGATGTAAAATTCAGGATATGGGCTCTAGAACTCCTGCATCCCAGTAAAACGGAAGCCAGACTGTCTGCTTTTGCTAACTGAATTTGAATGTCTTTCCAGTGCAATTGAAGCTTTGCTGAAGAATTAACGCCCCCTGGAGGACAATGCTATAATGTATCTCTGTAAGTGCTACCATAGAGTGACACCTAACTGAACTGAATACAGGTACTTTTTTACCTAAAGAATAAGCAAAATCAAGCCTTTGCTAAGACAACCTTTTAAAAAATTAAATTGATTGTGTTTATTTGAGTGTACTATTCACATTAATTTTGGAAAAGCTTTCACAAATTAGATAATCCATTTTTTGGCTGCTCCTTCCAAAATAATTTTATATCAATACCAATAACAGCTTTTTTTCCTAATGGCCAGTTTTAGTAGTCAAGTAAAAGTACTCATAATGGAAAAAAATCTGTGAAGAGTGTTGTATATAATAATATCCTTTTTCAGATGCAGGAAAGTTATATTCCCACATGTTTAGTTTGAAATTCTCCATATACGTAGAGCTAAGAGGCATTTCATAGGTTAATAATTCCCCTGCTTGAATTCTATGTGTAGATTATCAGTTAACAGTGCCCTAAGTGCTTTTATAAAAAAAGAAACTTTCAGTTAGTTTGCCATGAATTATCTACAAGCCATTGGAGGAGAACGTTAATTTTTTGTTTGTTTTAGAACAAATAACAGGCTATTGGGCCCATTCATGACCAGAGGAAGTGCTCTTCCTGTCAGCTTGTAGAGATGTTCTGTCCCACTAGACCAACAGTATATGCTGCCAGTCAGTGGGAGAACTTACTGAGGTTCACGTCTGTACAGAAAAAAGCCCAATGTGCACACTCCAGTTTTGTTCCCAGCTTATTCCTTAATTTTCCAGACCCTTGCATATGTTTATATTCATGGAGAGCTACCTACTTTTGGACTGTAAGGTTTTTGAAATTAACTATCATCTCATCATCTGAGGCTCATGCCATCTTACCTTCTAAATATTTTAAATAACAATGTCTTTTTTCAACCTTCTCCTTTTAACCTCAGCCTTTTAAATCCAAAAATACCTGGGAATGTTAGTCTAATTTTTGACAATGTGCTTATGTTTAAAGCAAGGAAAATCATGAAACATGCCAACTCAACTGGAACGTTTTTAACAAACTGATGAAAAGTTATGTAATGGAAGATTTAAGTTTCAAGAACACTTTGGCAAAGTGTAATGCACCGATACACAAATTCTGTCAGGTATGCGTTGTTCTTTTTTACGTCCTTCTCTGATTCCTCAGAGTAATTCTTGTCTGACTTCAACAGGCACAAGGCAGCCTGGGATGGAGGGTGGGTTTTCCCTATTGGCTCAAGACTTTCAATTCATACATTAAGTTTTCTCATCTATCTGGAAGAGGTGGGAAATAGAAAATTCTGCTTAAAAAATTGTCCAGGTTACTAGAGATAGGTGGGCTCCTTGTCAGGGCTGAAAGAGTCCTAGGGATGATTTCACCTATTTATTGTACAGATGTTGTAATTGAAACCTTTGGTTTGGGGATTAGCATCCATATTCCCCATCCAATGTCCCTTACAGGACATCACTTGCCTTTCCTGATAAATTGTTTTCCAATCATCAAAGAAACAGAATAATATGTAAGGCTCCTACATTACCACAGTCATAATAAAGAGTATCAATGATTCTAAAACCTTTCTTGTTCCTTTAGGATATGATGAGGGGATCTGTGTGCCTTTACAAATAGCCCCCAGCTAGCCTGCTGAATGCTGTGCGTGTCCTGGCTCCCAAGGGGAGAGATGGAGAGAATGATCCTGGTGCAACTTCCTGGAAAGGGAGAGTCGATTAGCATTTGTTTCCCTAGGTAACGACATAAACCCTGAGTACGGCACTGCTGGCCGGAGGAGAGTGACTACTTTTAAATGATGCCCTTCTCTATTTCCAGCACTCTTGTCAGCCTGGCTTCCCAAAATGGTATCACTGATTCATCAAGTTGGCTGGGTCTACCCCAGACAAAGCCAATGAGAGACAAACTCAATTACCACACATTGTAAACACCCAACTCTTTCCCAAATGCAAATAGGTGAATCGGAATTTGAGAAGGAAGGACCTGCATTCCTCATCCCATATTTGTCCATACTCGTTATACGGATGGTCCAAAATGCATCAAATGGCTTAGTGGGTTACACAGACCCAACCAGAGGCACTCCTCAAGGCCTAAGACCTTTTCTTCCCAACTCAGGGAAATTATGCTGTTGAGGCAACAAGATGGACATAGAGTTCCACGGTTTCATCAGTGGGTGACAGTAAAAAGGAAAGTCACCAATTTTTATAGTTGTTACTTCTTCAGCATTAAAAGAGCCAGAAGCTAGTGTGAGCCACTTAAGAAGCGTGCCCATGGTGGGGTGTTTGTTATGTGTATGTGTGTCCGCATGCACATTGGGGTAACATAGGGAATTAGGTTCAGAAAACATCAGGAAAAGAGATCGTAGGAACACTAAAAACAAAGTGTACCTGCCAGTAGTATGGCTAGGGATAGCCTAGACTTCAGGTTTCTTGGGAAATTATTAATATTAGATATATTTTTAAGGCTGTCCCCAAGTTCAGGGAAAACATTTACACTTGTCACCTAACAGCAACTAAGTTGATCAACTTCATGCACTATGTTCCTTCTTTGGCTGACAAATGCTCTGAATTTTGCTCACTACTTTCACAAAAGAATCGATGCATTTACTTTCTTTCCCTGTGGATATCCAGGCATTCAAATGATATGAATAGAAGGTCTCTGGATCTGACTTTAAAAGCTAGGCCTTAAATGAATACTCTGTGGGTCTCTCTGGGGTTAGGACCAAAACTCCATGTTTTTCTTCTATTTTTCCTTTATTAACACTTTTTTCTTTCAGAGAAGAGTATATAAAAAGGAAGGCAATATGAAACCTGGCTGTTGGCCTAAGGATTAACAAGCAATCTGTTGAGCTAATGGCATTGACTGTTGAATGGATTTTTAAATAAAATGGCCCATAGGGAGTAGGATGGGGTTAATTCATACAAATCCCTCTTCCCTGAGATTGTCTACATTTCTTCTGAAGGAAAATATCAGAAAGATGCCGGTCTTCTCTCAAAGCCTTTTATCCCTACAGTCAACCTTGCCAATCCCCGAGCTCCCGTAGGAGCCAGCTGCAGTGACAAAAGGAGAATGTAAAATGAGAAAGGAAGAAGAAAATCTTGGGAAAGTACACCCGACCCAAGGCTTTGGGGCAGCAGGGGGGCAAACAGAACTGACTTAAACTGACATTTTCAGTATTTTATCATGAACAAGACCTTTTATATTCACATTAAAGCATGAACTGAAGAATCCCTGCGCATGAGTCACAAGAAAGAATCTCTTACCAAATAATTCCCTCTTTCCCTAAACACAGTTATCCTTTACTTGGCATAGTGCAAAGTTCTGTTCCTACCTTTCCTAATTCCCACACATTTGTCAAGTAGCTGTTATCATTTTTTTCCATTTTACAGTTTAGAAAACTAAGGCTCAGCAACTAAGCCCAGGATCACACAGCTGGTCTGCGGTAGTGGAGTCCAGCTGTCTTCAATGTCCTTTGCTCCGCCTGCATCGCATTGCCTAGTTTAGGCAACATCCTTTAGTTTTATGAAGCCTCATCTTAAGAGCCGTGATAATAAGTGGAGGAGGATAAGTAAAGACATTTTTCTTGTTTGCACAAGAGGGAAGTGAGGTTCAGAAGAACAAAGCAAGCCTTAGCTCGCTCAGCTAGTTAGCAGAGTCTGGTGTTTGGGGACCACAATGGTTCATCCCTTTTTCACACCCGTTCCCCTAGGCCCAGCTCTGAAATCCCATATACTCCTAAAGTAAACCAGGCTGTTAGGCAGAGCAGATGTATATATACCTCATCATGGGAATGATGGCTCTTAGTTCCAAGGGTGCTCCTAGGATGGTGGTGAGGGTGGTGTCAACGCATTGCTTTGTGGAAGCCACATCTGTCCTCACTCCTTCCATTTCCACGTACACAAGCAAAATTTCAACTGGCACCACAGCACACTTTGCCACTTACACAGCAGGGTGGGAATGCTGGGGAGTTGCCACCTTCTGGGGGCAGCTTCAACTGATGACTACCGAGAACTTGTGTATAGACACCCAGAACTCTCACTTTTAGCAGCATATATCCTACTCTGCATGGCAGAGTTTCCCCAGCAAGATGGAGCTCCACTCACACATCTTGATAATGGGCTTCGTGAGGCATCATTTTTTGCTGTCTTGCCTCTCTTCTCTCACTTTTCCACTCCTTTATTGCTGTTTCCCAAATAAACATTTGGGAAATACCTCCCAAATAAACTCTTTGCATTCAAATTCTGTCTCAGTGCCCTCTTATTGGAGGGGGCACAAACTAAGATATCAGAACATACTCTACATCAATGCTTTTCAAACTTGGCTAATGATCAGAGAGATTAAGATGGCTTTTAAAAAATATGACTTTCTACTTAGATCTACTGAACTGGAAAACTCTGGAAGTGGGGCTCAGACCTGTCTTTTCTGTTGATCCTCTTCTCTGATGAAGAGCTAGGGTAATAGAGTGTAACACTGACCTATAAAGCATCTTACACGAGAAATTTTTTCTGGAATATTGCACTTGGCCAAAGAAAAAATGGTGTCATAGAAAAAATGAATTCTGTCCACACATGGAGAGTGAGTGTCATGTGTACCCACAATAATGTTCCTTGTTTTGCCTTGTATGCTGGGAAACTCAGAGGAGAAAGAAATCTGTGCTTCAAATTTAGTAACTACATATGCTCTCATAGCCCATCTAGCTGCAGTCTAATTTCCTCTACTTTTGACCATCTATTATACATGTCATCAGTTACTCTAAAGGTTTTTAATATATCATTTGCACGTTTCCATTTTATTACAAGTATTTCTTTAAGATCTCTTAAACCCTTCATGTAATGAAATAGGGAAAAATCTATGTTTATTTGCTGCCTTTAAATTTTCCTCAAATTTATAGATTGTTCCCAAACTCATTTCATATATTGTATTGTTTAAGTTCTGATTTCTTACAATTTGTTTACCCAAACTTGTTTTCATGTTCCAGAAATGTCATATATCCAGTCATGCTTTGCTGTGAAACCATGACTGAACCACCAACTTCCCAGATCAAACACAAGTTCAAATCTCCCAATCCCACAGCCCCCCAGTGGCTTTTGCTCATCTGGTCCCTGCCCACCTTGGAAGGAGGAAGGTAGAGTGGATGAGAGCATCATTTTCCAAATGAGAAATCTGAGACCCAGGGATGCTAAATGACCTTCCCAAGGTGTCCTTGGGTAATAAGTGAGAGAACTGGGACTTTCAGGAAGCTCGTTTGACACCAGAGCTCATGCACTGTCCACCTCTCATTTATGAAGCATACCCACCTTTGGAAAGACCTCAGGAAATTCCAAGGAGAAGGATAATGATCTGGCTTGAGCAAGTCCTTGGGTTTTGGTTTTTTGCGGGGGGGAAATAATTCAAAAAGGCCCATATTCAGAGTTGGCAGATTATATCATCATCATTGCTGATATTATAAGAAAACAAGTAATAGCTTAGTTGCTTCATTGTGTTTTCTCAATTTAATCTTTCCAACTGATGATATATATTATGGACTGAATTATGACTCTCAATATTATATTGAAGCCCTAACCCCCAGTATCTCAGAATGTGACTATATTTGAAAACAGGCCTTTAAAGAGATAAATTAAAATAAGGCTGTTAAGGTGGGCCCTAATCCAATCTGGGTATCTTCATAAGAACAGGTGAATAGGACACACAGAGAGACACCACGGATGCATGTGTACAAAGGAAAGGCCATGTAAAGACTGTGAGAGGGAAGCTGTCTGCAAGTCAAGAAGAGAGGCCTCAGAAGAAACCCTCCTGCCAACACCTTTAGACTTCTAGTATCTAGAGCTGTGAGAAAATGAATTTCTGCTGTTTAAGCTACACAGTCTGTGTGCAGTCCTAGCAAACTAATACACCATATTAACCCTTGATCTACAAGGAGTATTTTGAGAGGTTTTCTTGGAAGGTAATAGGTGAAAATTTTAGGAAATAACAATCAATCAATTAAATCCATTACATTTTGGGTGCTATACCTGGTTCTTTCTGTGTTACCCTTCGGTTTCAGGGGACAACTTTCCTTTTAAAATAGATCTACCTCAGTCTTCTGGAAATGCCTCATGCTGAGAAGTATAGTAACTCTGAGACATAAGGACTTTCATGTAGTTATATGAGCAAATGAGATCAAATGAATAAATAATCCCACTGTGCTGCCTTCATTTCCAGATAACTATTTTCAAGGGGAAAATGGCCATAGGTAATAAAGCATCTTAATTGGGAGAATGATATTAATATATAATAATTATCCACATGATTCATATTTAATTATGCCCAAATTCTTACTCCATCCCTGTCCCAGCTTCATTAGGAATTTTCCTCAGAGCTAAAATTCCTGCCTATTCCATTTAATATAGTTTTCCTTAAAAACAGAGGCTTTAAAACAGGAAGTCTTTCTCAATTCCCTTCCAGCAACTTTCACAGTAGATTGGCTCAGATTATAACATCAATGATCACTTCTCTGATTAGGGGCTCTCAAAACTCTGACCAGGATTTTAAACGATGGCTCTTGTCTCTCCTCTCTCAAAGAGCAACAAAAACACTGTAATTAGAATCGGCTTACCATTTGGTCAATGATGCATACGGCTGGCTCGGCTGAGCTGGTAGGGGCTATGGTTCTGCCAGTAAGAGACTCAAAAGACTTCTGCAGGCAAGAAACTTGGAAGCCAGAGACAGTGGGAAGCCTATTAGAAAACTGTTCATTGTGCCACACATTCAGCTACAGTGAGAGACACAAGTGCAGAGAGGCCCAATTAACCCAGTGTTTTAATTTGCCTTGTGGTGTGGCAAAAAAAAGAGCACAGGACTTGTTTTATTTTGCTTGCAAAGTGAAAATAACTTCAATGTTTAAAAACATAAGGATATAGAATCATACAGAAAATGACAGCAATATTAAAAGACACAAAGAAGAAAGTATAAATGATTCCTAAGCCCACCACTCAGAATTAACTGCTCTTTCGTATTCTGAACTTTCTTCCGGACCTATCTTTCACTATACATATATTTATAAAATTTCACATGAAAGGGACACATGCACACCATTTGGATACATTTAGTGGCTCCCTACTTCCCTCTCAATAATATTCAGGCCAGACCCCTTAATGCTAACAAAGCCCTTCCTGACCAACCCTATCCAGTTTTTTCAGAATAATCTCTTGTCTCTAGCCCCATGATTCACTAGGTTCTTACCTCTCCTACCTTGAATTCCTGGAAATAACACTTCCCCACCTCCCCCAACCCGAACCCCACTGCAATCCTTTGAAGAGTTCCAAGCTGGGTGGGAGCATGATCAACTTTGTATTTCTGAAAGCTAACTCTCAGCAGTATTCAGAATGAGTTGTCAGGGGTAGGGAAAGATCGAAGGTAAAAAGCCCAAGTATTTATGGCCCTAAATCCTGGTGAAAAAAAGCTAGTGGTCTAGACCAGAATTGTGTCAGTGGAGACGGAAGGAAAGTAGGTGAATTTGAGAGATTCTTGGGAGATGCCATCAGATGTGGTATATGCTATCTATCTATCTATCATCATTTTGGTAGTTATTGTTGGTGTGCTCTGGCCCTCAAGTTTAGTGATTATAAGGTTGCTGATGAAAATACACAGAATCAAAGAGGCTTCATAAAACCAGCTTAATTATTCTAGTCAGTCAACATGGTTTCATTGTCAATTCAATCTGATCTAGCCAAAAATGGATTTGATTTAAACCATATCACAGATTAAATGGTCTCAAATCTTTTCTTCTAGTTGCCAGAAAAAGATGAAGTCAATTTTATTAAAGACTTCTTTTAATGAAAGATTTAAATCAAAAATTGCAATGGCCTGCCACCTTGTAGGAAAATGACTGAGCTCATGTTAATGTAGTTTATTAAATTTCTTGTTGAATTTTTGACCTAAGAATTGTAATCAGCTGGAATCTCTGCCCTTTTAGCTCCTCCTACATCTCCATACATGTGTGGACCTGTTTCTTGGAAAGCCTGCCTAACCTCTGAGCTTTCTGTTCAAGAGATTAGGCTGTGGGATGCTGTACCTTGAGTTCAGCAAAAGAGATGTTCTTTAACGGTGGGTGAAAACTGAATATTCTTTCCCAAGCCATTCAGGTGCCATCTCATGGAGTCTAAAACACCAATCAAAAATGTTATGAAAGATTAATGTCTGGTTGCCAAAATAAGATTAAGTGCATGTTTTATTTTTACCTCAAAATATTAATTGGGTACAAATGTTTCTGTTACATGGATAGCTTTTATAATGCTTAAATCAGGGCTATTAGTGTATCCATCATCTAAATAGTGTTGATTATATCTGTTAGGGAAGTTTTTGCCCCTACCCTTCCCCCTGCTTCACTCTTATTGATTTCCAATGACTTTTACTTCTCTCTGTGCCCATGGGTGCCCATCAATTAGTTCCAAATTATTAGAGAGTACATGTGGTGTTTCTTTTTTCATTCTTGAGATACTCCACTTAGGATATTCGTCTCCAATTCCATCCAAATTGCTACAAAAGACATTCATTCATTTCCTTTTATGGCTGAGTAATAGTCTGCAATAAATTTCTTTTCATGGCTGAATAATAGTCCCATGGTGTGTGTGTACATATATATATATATGTACACACACACCATGGGACTATTATTGTGTGTATATATATGTACACACACACACACACACACACCACATTTTTTGTTAATCCAGTCATGAATTGATAGGCACTTGGGTTGATTCTACATCTTTGCAATTGTGAATTGTGCTGTAATAAATATTCAAGCACAGGTGCCCATACTACCCAAAGTGATTTACAAATTCAATACAGTCCCCATCAAAATATTATCATTATATTTCACATCTATAAAATATAATTCTATGCTTTTTTTGGAAATAAAAAATAGCCCAAAGAACCAAAGCAATCTTAAGCAAAAAGAACAAACCTAGAGGGATCACATTACCTGAATTCAAACTATACTACAAGGATTTAGTAATAAAAACAGCATGGTATTGGTACAAAAATAGAGAGACATGAACCAATGAAACAAAATAGAGAACTCAGATATAAAATCATCTACCTATAACCAATTGATTTTCAACAAAGCAGACAACAACATACACTGGGGAAAAGAAGCCCTATTCAATAAATGCTGCTGGGAAAATTGGATAGCCACATGCAGAAGAATGAAACAGGACCCCTATCTCTCACCATTTACAAAAATTAGTTCAGGATGGCTAAAATACTTACATGTAGGGCATGAAACCACAAAAATTCTAAAATAAAATATAAGAAAAACTCTTCTACACATCAGCTTAGGCAAAGAATTTATGAATAAGACCCCAAAGGCAATTACAGCAACAACAAAAATAAATAAATGAGACTTTATTAAATTAAAAACCTTCTGCACAGCAAATGAAATGATCAACAGAACAAATAGACAACCTACAGAATGGGAGAAAATATTCACAAACTATACATCTGATTAAGGGCTAATATCCAGAATCTACAAAGAACTTAAGCACATCAGCAAGAAAAAAACCAACAACCCCATCAAAAAATGAGCAAAAGACATGAACAGAAGGTTTTCAAAAGAAGATAGATAAATGGCCAACAAACATGAAAAAATGCTCAACATCACTAATCATCAGAGAAATGTAAATTAAAAGCACAATGAGATATCACCTTAGCCATCAGAATGATTATTATTAAAAAGTCAATAAACAATAGATGCTGACGTGGATGCAGAGAGAAAGGAATGCTTATATACCGTTGGTGGAACTGCAAATTAGTGCAACCTGTGTGAAAAACAGTATAGAGATTCCTCCAAGAAATAAAAGTAGACCTACCATTTGATCTAGCAACCCCACTACTGGGTATCTACCTAAAGGAAAAGAAGTCATTTTATCAAGAAGTGCATTGCTTTTAAGACTCAATATAATAAAATGCTCTCTGGGGCTCTTTTGTATCAAATAGATTTAACATACACTGAAAAATAACAAAAGTAATATTTATCAGCTAATAACACTCATTAAGCAATACTATGTTCCAGGTATCATACTTAGAATTTATTATGCCTTTCTTGATTACTCTTCACAGCAACCTTCTGAAGTAGATACTATTATAATTCACATTTTAGAAATGAGAAAACCGAAGCTTGGAGAGGATGATAAACTCACCTAAGGTCTCACCTTCTTCAGAGTAGAGAGGGATTTCAGTTCAAGCAATCTGACACTAGAGGCTACATTACCAAGCCACAGCTGCATAATGCTGTCCGTGCCAGGAGACTACGGGTCTACACATTTTTAATCATCATGATAACTAACATCTGAGTAAATTCATTTAAGCCTGAGAACATGTATTATGTGCTATTATTATCCTCTCTACCCCAAAATTTTTAGTGTGTCACCAGGTTTTCCAAGTTAGTAAGACAGAACAGGGAACATGAACCTCAGGCTTCTGACACATAATATGCTGTGCTGCCTCTCCTGTGTCAGTGTCACATAATCCCATTCCACGTCTGTGCCGTCAATCCTGAATTTAGCTACTTCCTGTCATGGGGAAGAGTAGCTGGGCATTTTACAAATTAAGGGATGTTGGACTTTATCAAAGTCTGTCATTTGTATGTTTTAAACAAGCTACCATGATGGAATAAGAACTCTTATTCATCATAAGTAATAGACTAAACAAGTTAATAACCATATGCATGTCTGATTATCACCCATTTTGCAGTACACAGAAAGTACTGAGACTCTACCAACCATTTCAGGAGGTGACAGTTACAGTCAAGGTAAAAAGTCTTACTCAAGACAATAAATTAAAATGCTCCACATTCTGGGAACATGCTGAATATCAAGACATCAATGCTCATACTGCTCTTCTTTATGGAAAATTGGGTGCTTTAGCCATAACATATACATACTTTTTCTTTGAGAAAGTACGCAATAAATTTAGTTTCCAATTTTTCCTAAATAAGAGAAATATCTCCAAAATACGACTTTTTGATTCATCCTAAAAAGACACCAAAAGTAAGAAAAATACCAGCTTTGAGGGTGAAGTAATCTCTGTATAATTTTAATCTTCTTTTTCTGAGGATTTAACCTTGCCTAAATTAAATGGTATTTTAAAGTAGCTTTACATACAGCTGTTTACTGTGATTTTATATATAGTTATCAATATAGATATAGATATATAGAAAGAGGAATCAGGAGGCAAAATTTAAAGAGGGGGAAAACAAACACCCCTATAGTTTATTGGATGATGCTCCCGGCACTTCTTACCCAGTGCCATGTGACTTGCAGTACCTCCCCCAGACCAAAGTAACAATGTGCCAATTTAGAGCTTAGGTGTCAAATGCTTCCACTCACCCTCCTGTCCTCCTGCTATTCATTATGAAAAGAACATATCTCAGGTAGCCACTGATCTAAGAATGATGAGAAACCCAGGAAACAGACCTGAATCCCTGAAGTGGAACATCTGGTAGCTTGAAGTAGAGTCATCCCTGCTAAACTTGAGAACAATGAGCAAGAAAAATAACCATTTTCTCCTTTAAGCCACTAAGATGTTTGGGTTGTTTATTGTGCAGTATTATGGTAGCAGTAGCTGACTGCTACATTCCATAAGAAATAATCCTAAAAGTACACCTGAAGGTAAAAAGATGAGCAAAATCATGCCCTCGAGGTTTCTGTCTCCTACTGTAAGTGAGTGGCCCCCAACATCAATGAGGAGAAATTAATTGATGCTACTACATTCTGAGCCTGGAGGGTACAACCACTTTATTTTAAGAGGAAATAGACTATGTATGTGATATGTATAGGAATAACCTACACTTTTACTTTGTAAAATTCTTTGGACAAACCATTCATCAATATCAAGATGTTCTTATATGTTCAGTATGATTCTGACATGAAAGATAAATAATGGTAGACATGAATATCTATTAATGTTTAGCTCACTTCTGAAAATAGCCATGGACAAATTTAATTAGAACAATTCCAAGTCATGTGACTAAATTTAATCTAAAATGTCTCCCTGAGATTGTCCTGAAAACCTTATAAACTCAAGGGAAATATAATCCATGGGAAATGGAAGTTGCCAAGGTTTTGCAAGATAATTAGTGCTTTACTTTAGGACCAAGGTACTCGCTGTACCCAGGGATTCCCATGAGTTGAGCTGCAGTTCCTTGAGAAGAGCAGGTAGCAACAGTGTGAAAAACCTCCACCGCACTTCCTCATTTACATCCTGGTGTCAAAATGCATTGTTAATTCAAAGCATGTCCTGGTATGATTCATGAGGAATACCTCACAATCCGTGTCACTCACTGTATGTGTCACAACTACAGAGTGAGATTCAGGTTGAATCTTGGATTTATAGGGTAATTACTTGGGTGACTTAAATTCTATGAATTTCAGTTTTCTTGCCTGTAAAACAAGAGGTAATGATAACTATTCAGTGAAGTTATTAAGAAGGTTAAATGAGATAATGTATATAATATGCATACAATGTATAGAAAGTAAATAGTGCAATAATGTGATATAAGATCTAAAGTTTGGGTTCAGCATTATGTGCTGCCTTGACATCTGGTGAAACTGGGAGAAACACAAACTACCTAATTGCAGATTCCCCTTTCCCTGTTCCCATGAATAAGGTCTCCTAACTAAACAGCAACCCTTACCATGGCGACCAGGCCTGGTGCTTACTTATCCCTGAGTAGTGGGCTTCGGTTCCCCGTCAGCTCACAGAACTATTCAAACAAGCCAATCACATCCTCCTGTGACAACCAGGAGGCACCTCGTCTTCTTGGTACCGCAAAGCCTGCCTCCCACAGCTACTGGTTATTTACTTTGTTCCTGAGCGTAGCTCCTGTGTAACCCTGCATGGTGTGCGATGTTCTCCCCTGACATATGAATATATGTGACTAATAAATGCCTGTCGGTCTCACTCGTCCAGTGTAAGGTGTTGTTTGTTTGGCCATCCCCTAGCTTGAAGGCAAGAATCCCTCTCTTTACAATGTGTTGAAGAGGAGACTATCAAAACAAATACCCACAATAATACCAATTATTATTTATGAATAAATAATAAATATTATTATATTTATTATATATTATTAAATATATATTATAAATTATATATTATTTATTATAAATAATAATAAATGATGTTATAATTTTCAAGAAAAATAAACCCTAATATTGCTCTCTAACTTCCCAGAAACCCCTTTAGACTTGCTTTTCCCCAAAGCAGTGAGGTTGCCAGCCTCTGTCCTCTGCCACTCAGAAGCTGACATTTAGATACTAGGGCTAGAACAAAGAAATGAGGGCCACAACTGGGGAGAATTCAAGTGGCCTTTGAACTTATATGATTCCTGCTCAGTGTGGCCCAAATTGTAAAGGAAGCAGGGATAAAAAGTCAGGTTCCATAATCACCGTAATTATCACAACATCTCTAGGATCTTTCATTCCACTGTGATCTTACAGGAACACCCCAGGAACATGCCAGAGTTGCTGCCAGTATCTGAGCATCCAGGAAACTTCCTGGCCTGTGAGGCTGGATGTCACCCCCAAGTAGCTGAGGAAATGCCTAAGTTCAAAGGAGACCTCTGAGGGTTCTTATAAGGCTAGAGATGGAGACAGCACATCCTCAGTGGCTGGCTCCTGCTGCTTCCTGAGGAATACTTCTTCCTGAAGTTTCAGTCATTACACTAAATCATAGGTAGTGCCTGTGTTGTTCTCTGTAGCCTTCGCAGCACTTAGTATGATGCCTCGCATTTAGAGGACTCTCAGCAAATATGTTGAATGAATTATTGATGGAATGAATGCAAAAGTGAAAAGTGAAATGAATTTCCTGTATGAACCTATTACAATAGAAGTGTAAGAATTATAAAACATGGTCCCTAAACTTAAGGAAATTACAGTATTTTTGAGGAGACAAAAACCAAAAATGAAAATACGTGAAGCAAGGGGAAACTCAGTGTGTGAAATAAGAGTTGTCGGTGGCTCCTTGAAGAAGGTGGAGGACTAATCTGAGTCTGAAAAGATCTGAAAAGAGAATGAGAAGAAAACAAGGAGTCGGCTGAGAGTGGGAACGGGGTGAACAAATACCTGTGCTTTCCCGTTTGAGAATATTCTACACGTTTGTTGCCCCTTATTTGAAGAAGGAAGGAAAAGTGCAGGTGCATAGACGCATATTGTCCTGCAGGAAATGCCTGTGAGCCTTTCAAATAAATTGTCTTTTATGTGTCATACTCAAAGCATGCAAATTAAATCAAAGAATTTATGAAAAGAGATAGCAATTTTGTCCCATTTAGCTTTCTTTTGAACAGCAACATTATCAATCTGAATGTTCTCATCTATGAAATGTAGTGTACCCAGTGTGACACTAAAATATCGTTGATACAATGTAAATGAATTCCTACCTCAGAAATAAACTCATGAAAAGTGTCAGTTTTCCCTTGATGCTCTTGTTCATTATGCACAGAATGAAAAGAGAGCCATGGTGTAATGAAGACTCGACAAAGCAACGTTGAGGTGACAAATATCTGAGGCATAGAAGTCGAAATGTGACATAAAATATGATCACTAAAGGAAAATAATGGTACCTTTCAAACTGTATAAAAAAATCCCCATTACAGAAATGGGAAACCAGGAGTCATGCTTGTAGGAAAGATATGAAGCCAAATTCTTTCTCTCCTACTGTGGGGGTGTGGTTCTATGTCAAAATATTAGAATTATAAATTGAAATCTAGCCCCGAGAGCCTACATGAATGGACAAAATCACATTAGGAACCTAAAAGGAGTTGCTAACCTTCGGAATAAAATAGTTGTGTTTTGAGAAATTATCTCAACTCGTTTGTGAATAGAAAAAATACAGGATATTTACTGATATATTTAAAAGGTTTTATAACTGATATAAATAGCTTCTAAGTATCAATTTTTAACACACACACACACACACACACACTGTCTCCTGTTTATTATTTTGAAATAGAGACTCCATTTCTAAACCAAACATTGCTATCTGTTTTATGTCTGATGAATTTTTCCCAATATCTCACAATCACTAAAAAAATATGAAGAATATGATGCTTTATTTTACTTAGAAACTCTGGATAACTAACATTGTATGGTGTTGACCAGCCTTTTCCAGGGATTAGGGCAGATTTGCGATTTGGATTTAGAGAGTCTCTGTCATGGGAATACAAAATGCTTTTTGAGTTAACCCAGGGAAAGTGGTGAATGCTTTCTTAGTCATTATAGGCCACGCTATTAGTTCACAAAAAAAAATATCAAAATTAAATTAATATGAACAGTTTTTTCTCAAGCTGTCCAGACTTGAGAATCCAGGAAGGAAATTAAACCTTATGGTATTATGACATGTTTGAATTTAGATACAGCTAGAGGGAAACATCTTCTGCTTGGAGTAGAATCCCTCTCTCATTCTTCTCCTCTCCACCCTGAGTGCATGGGAGGCAATCTCAGCCTCCTCACTGCAGGAGTCTTGAATACTGAGACCAGGGCAATGTCAACTAAACAGAGGATAAAATGTTGCCAACCAATGTCCAAGACTGTAAAATTTACAGGACATAAGAAGGGACAAAAGGAGATTAAAGATTTGATCATATTCTTGGTAAATCTGGTGGTTCCCAAAGGAAAAAAATGGACAATGGGGAACACTTGAGGGAAAAAGAGTTAAAGGAGAAAAAGTTTAGGAACTAAAAGGAAAAACAAGCAACTGGAGGTTCATGGTTGAGAGCTCCTTTCAGAGGCTTACAGGGTATTACTTGTTTCATGGGCATTACCTAAAACTGGGTATAGGACCTAGTGCCAAGCACCCTATCACCCTACCTCAGCTCTCTACTCCTTTGGGGTAATCCTCCAGGGCCTTTTGTTAAGGATATTTAAAGCCTTCTTTGAAATTCACTTAGTAGAGAAGGTGTTCATTCTCTTCCTTCTGATTATTGGTGGGCAGAAGCCGCACTCTCAACACAAACCACACGGCAGGGAGGGGCTTCTGTGTGAGACCAGCTGCACAGCAGGATACACAGGAACCTCCAACCTGCCAACTTCTACTAAAGAGCCAACCAATGAGCAGGAAATAAAATGGTGGTGCGATGGGGAAGTTTCTTCTTTGGCTACCATATTTCAGTTATGTTTTGTGGTTACAGAACTATGTTAATAAAAAATAAATAAATAGAAAAAAATCAATTTGGGTCTGATTTGTGAGACGACCAATAAGTACTGAGTAGAATACGTTGCCTAAGCATGCAATGCCTTCCTCTAGGCCCCATGAGCAAAGACGGCCCACTACCTGTGCCAGCCATTAGGCCAAGGCCAAAATAATGGGTATTCAGTTCACCCCAAATGGAGCCAAAGCCTCTGCAGCAGTTTCCTCATTCAGATCATCCCCCATGGAAACTTGACAGGGAATGGAGATGAGTAAGAGGGAGAAGGAGGAGTGGCTAGGGCAAAGCGGTGTGAGCTCTGCAGCCTTTAGAGTGTAATCCAGCAAGTCTCAGTCTTGGCTACACAGTAGAATCACCTGGGGAAATTTTAAAAGTCCCAATACCCATGTCGCACCCTGGGCCAGTGAACTCAGCATCTCGGTGGGGGGGAACCCAGGCATCAGCAGTAGTTTAAGTTTCCCAAGTGTTTCCAATGCGCAGTGGAGACTGTGAATCACTAGACTGGTCCATTTTAACATCAGGAAGCACAGATTCAATTCCTCAGCATCTTGGGAATTTGGGGAAATTCTTGTGATAACATGGAGATCTGCAGAGACTGCTATTGGTGGCAGTGCTTCTCAAACTTAGCTGCACATCGGAATCACACGGGGTGCTTTTGAAAAATCACACTGTCTAGGTCACAAATCAGACCGACTAACCCAGAGCTTACAAGGGTGGAACACAGCCATCAGTAGTTTTTTTAGATTCCTGGGTTATTTCAAGTCTCATATCTATAGCTCAAGTGCTTCTCACAGTTTAATCTGAAGAAGGAATCACCTGTGGATTCTAATAAAATGCAGACTTAGATTTAGTAAGTCTAGGGTGGAGCCCAAGATTCTGTAGCTCCAACAAGCTCCCGGGTGATATTGATTCTACTGATCAATGTACTGCATTTTGAGTAGCTTGGGTTTAGTCTATTTTCTTGTGAGAAAGCCACTGGGGAATGTAAACAAAAGTCAGCAGCTGCTTTGGGAGTTTAGGGAAAGCCCCTGTGCTCTTGCCAATGACGAGAGAAAAACAAAACAAAACAAATAAAATATGCCCCTTCTTGACATCATACTCTTTCATAACCAAGTCTGAAACCCTTATTCATAGATGATAAAATGTGCTCACAGTTTTGTACTCTGTGGGTTTTTGTAACATTTTTGCATTAAGTACGACTTTTACTAGTTATTCTTTGGCCATTAGAGCAAGCTCCTCTGTTATATAATCATATAGACTCTTAGAAGCAAGTTTAAATGTCATCTTTTAGTGGGTATATTTTTGTATGTGCACAAGGAAAACATGTGGATAGGGCAAGAGTCTTTAGAGTGAAGATGTGGCTAATAAAAGGGAAATTAGAAGACAGACCACAGTTCTCTAACTGTAAAATCTCCCCAGAGATATGCTCCAATGTATTAAACACCATTTCTTGCTTCCTTTGTTGGAATTGAAGAGGAACACTAACTACCAAGTAGCTAGTCTACAAATGTCTAGGCAATGGAAAGGGTTAGAAAATTTGAATTTAAAAGACATATAGTATGTTAGACCAAATCTAAAACCTCTGTTAGATAACACTTCATACCAATAAAGATGGCTATTATAAAAAAGATAAGAGATAGCAATGTTGGCAAGGGTATGGAGAAAAGGGAACATTAGTACACTGTTGATGAGAATGAAGATTGGTACAGCCATTGTGGAAAACACCATAGAGGCTCTTAAAGAGATTAAAAATGAAACTATCATATTATCCAGCAGTCCATCTTCTGGGTGCATACCCAAAGGAGATGAAATCACCACTTCTTAAAGATACCTGTATTCCCATGTTCATGGCAGCATTATTAGCAATAGCCAAGACATAGGCACAACCTAATTACCTATGGATGGGCAAATGGGTAAAGAAAATGTGATACACACACACAGATACACACGGTGGAATATTATTCAGTTTTTAAAAAGGAGACCCTGCTATTTGCCACAACATGGATGGGCCTGGAGGACATTGTGCTATGTGAAATAAGCCAGACACAGAAAGAAAACTATTACATGATCTCACTTATATTAAAAAAATATAAGAATATTAAAGAAAGTGCTCAAATACACAGAGATAGAAAATGAAACAGTGGTTACACAGGTGGTGGGAAAGGAGAGAAAATAGGTCAAAGGATACAAAATACCAGATATGTCATTAAATAATTCTAGAAATCTAATGCACAACATGAGGACTAAAGTTAATGATAGACATGTTAATTTGCTTCATTATAGTAACCATTTTACTCTCTCATGTATTTGCGCATCTATACATATTCCATAATTTCATGTTGTAAAGCTCAAATATACACAATAAAATTATTTTAAAAGATAGAATAAGATGGTAAACTCTAATATGAATAAATGTCATGTTCTACAACTTAGGCTCAGAAAATCAATTGCACAATTGATTGTTTACAAGTATAGGAAGATCTGATATAATAGCAGTAATTAATATAAAATATGTACATACTTTAAATGCAAGGGCAAATTAAGTCAGCAAGTAATATTGCTTCCATTTATTCTTTCTATTGCTCAAAAATACTAGACCAAGTCAGTGCTAGACAGTACATGTACAGAAAATGAGACAGGATCTCTGGTCTTGATAAATTTGTAATCTAGTAGTGAGGATGTTATAGCTAATGCAATCATTTACAGAAAGAAGTGAAGGGTCCACAGCCAAAGCCTTATATGTCCACTTCCTCTTCACTGGTTGGTGTTCACATGGAACATGTTCATTTTTAAGGCAAATATCTTAAGAGGAACATTAACAAAACACATATCTTTAGGAAGCTACCATTAGAACAAATACAATTATGCTTCATAAAGAAAAGTACCTAGGGAAAGCTTTTTTATGATTTTCAAGATATAGGCAGAGCAATTATTCAGAAATGGATCAGAGCTTATTCTGTAAAGCTGTAGAAAGATGGGTCAGCACCAGTGGGTGGCACTTACTGGGAGGCAACTCTGGATCAAAAAAGATCGGCCCAAATGGGAATTTACTGCTTAGAAAACACAACATTGCACATTTGTTGAGTATCCACTCTGCCTGGTCAGTCCTCCCACACCCATCATGCAAGCACCAGATGACTCCATCAGGAAGGATGAAGGAAGATCATGCATTGGCTATGGGAAGGAGCATGGGATGATGCTGGGAAATTTTGACTCTAAAATATGTGACTGCATTGCATGCTACAAGGTCATTGTCTTGTAGCATGGAAAGAACTTCGAATTCTAGTCAGGGAGCAGGACTATCAGAAAAGGACATTTATTTAAACCTAACTATATAACAAAGCAAGATCATTACCAGTTATAACCAGACTATAGAGATGGTCCGTTAAAGGAAAAGAAACGTGTTTTTAAAAGTAATGGGACGGGAGGTTCCCTACTACAGTCAACCTTACAAATGTCAAAAGAGCAAAATACGTGGAGACAAATGAACACGGTCTGTGAATCCAGCAGTGGGGAAGAAGACTCGTTGACAGAGAGGTAAGGGGTCCCGCTCAAATACCAACCTCCAGAGCACATCAAATGGGGTCTGAGCCTGAAGATCAGTCTAATGACAGAGGAGCACGAGCAACAGTAAGATCTGTAGGAAGCAGAGACAGTTCTTCATAGTTCCACTTTCAAAGGGAGCAATTCAGAGGGTCATTGACTGGGTGTTTAAGCACAAGAAAAGTCTCCAAAATCTTGGAGCTACTTAGGGAATGGAGCCCCAAAGGAAGGCCTCTGGGGTGTGTGCTTCCTGGAAGCTACTCTGAGGACAGCTGCCAACACATGTACCAAAGCCCAAATTAAACCTCCTCTGGATTAAGGTTACAGGGGAAGGAGAAAAGTTTCCAGTGGACTCCTGCCCAGCAGTTAATTACAAATGACAAAATTTAAATCATCCCTGCTTTGGTCTTCTGTGTTATAATGGAACTAGAAATGAAGAAACTGTTTACTTCTCTCATTTACTGGTGGGGGTGGGGTGGGGAACTCTAGACTGCTTTGTTTCAAGGAACTGTTTATTTAGACTTTGAAAGTGAGAGTAAATTCTTTGAAATAAAACAGAAGACTAAGTGGAAAAAAAAAAAAAAGAAGAACTTTTTTAAGGTGTCCATGCAGGGAGGCAGGGTCTGAATGTGCTTTGCCCCAGCTGGAGACTAGGGTACAATTGACAGGAGTCACCAAGAGCCTTGAAGGCAAAATGTGCCAGAAGTCAGAGCAAAACTGACAAGAGGAGACTGCAATAAGAACCAAAGAAAGAAAAGCAAGATTGAAGCCAAAAATGGGGCCCGAAAAATCAAATACAAGAGGCAAAATGAAACCTTGGAAACTTTATCAGTCCCCATAAGATCAGTAGACTGGAAGATGAGTATATATAGATATGGATTTGCATAAATGACTTTGGATCAGACTGTACAAAACCCTCATGTTTCAGAGGCACCCTTATATGGTACCAGGTGTGTGATTAAAGATGTCTGATGATTATGGAAAGTCAGAGACACAGCTTTAGCCCAGGCCCCAGAATTTCCAGGTGGGCCTCATGTCCATGAAAAGACTGGGGTAAAATGGGCTTTCCTGATTTCTCTCCAGCTGATTGGTAAGGGGATAGACTGTGTCCAGCTGGGGCAATTCTTCCTTTAGTTAATCATAGCCCTGATGAATTTCACCTGGATAACTGGGGATAAAAATTCCCACTTACCTGGTTATTTCAACCAGAGAAGTAGGAATTCATCTGCACGTTCCATAGCAGACAATAGTTAGATTGATGCGAGTGAGCAGGGAGAATCAACTTTTCTCATATTTCAAAAACACCTGTCTTATAAATAACATTTTGTCAACCCAAAGAGGGAAAAATTTTAAACTTTAACATTCTTTCTGTCATTTTCATACTTCACTCATCCCATACAAGTGAAGCTGGTGTTCAGTTTCCTACTGAGAGTCCATTTCATTTCATTTTTCATCAATTTTTTAAGCAACACATTCCAAACCTATATTTTTAATTAGTATTATATGTGGGTCTCTAGTGATACCAAGAATCATTTATAAAAAAAAGTTACTTTTCTTAAAACCATTGTAAAACAAATCTGAAAATATTCCCATCCTCACTAGAATTAATAACAAACCCCCTCACCTATCCCATCAGCCTTTTTTATTCTTAGTAGAGCTCAATTGTGAGTCCAAGCCATTGAATTCTCCTTAAATCATCAGTCAACAAATTTTACTTGAATATTCTACATTTTGGGTTTAAACATTAGGTTTATTCTTTTTAAACATTAGGTTTAATTTTCTAAAAATTGGGATAAAAGAAGAAACTATTCCTTGGCTCAGTGAATTAATCTGGATAATATGACTGCAAATTCTCCAGTTAGGGGCAGATTTGAAAAGCCTCAATCAACGCAACCTTTCCTAAAAACCTCTCTCTGCCACATAATATTTTGCTCTCTTGTTCTTAAAAAGTAGTCCTTTCCTGCAAGATATCTAACATACTATATGATGTAGCTTTTGTATCCTGTCTGAAGTTTTGCCGCATTAAAAATTAAGATCAAGGTTTGCCTTTCCTTTTTTGGTACAAAAAAAATAAAATCAAGGGATCATAAGTGTCACACTAATAACATGTACATACAATTTGCAAACTTGTCTTATCCCTGAAATCACCTATTTTGCCCTATTACTTCCTTTCTTTATGCTTATGGTTATCTTTTTCTCTTTCTCTTTTCAGTTGTCATTCTTTGCTCTTTATTTCAGCCCTTTCTTCCTTCTCGCCTTTGGCCAGTGCAGAGCCCCCTAGAATATATTCCATGTGAAATATCTGAAGAAATATATTTTTCCCGAATTTTCAAAGAGGCAGTTTCTTTTCACACAATCCTGTCTCCTTTGCAACGGAATGTGGCATTTGGTTTACAGGATGCTTCATGACTTCTCAGCTTCTTTGGAGCTGAAGATGAAGGGAAGAATGAAAACTTGTGACTGGCAGGAAGTTTTCTATTTTTATCTGCAAAGTTTCAGTTGACAGTTCTGCTTGTAGGTGATTTTTATCACTTTCAAAGTTAAAGGAGGACAAAGATTGATCCATTTCCTTTCTAAAGAAAAAAAAAACAGCAATTGTGATAATCCTGCAGAAATAATGCTCTTTCAAGGACAAACTGCTTTTATTTCAGAGATTTTATGAATTCTACAGCATTCTTCTGGGGGAATGGCCTAGTGTACACAGATGGGAATTATTGTGATTCAGCTGGAGGTAATCAAATAAGTGGTCGGGTCCAAGAACAATTATCATGATGAAATTTAGCATTGTTATCAACTTAGCCAAGAGCTATCACTCAACTCTAGGTCAAAATACCAGCCAATCTCTCTTTTATGTAGATGATCTCAGAAGGAATTATTCCTGTCCATTACATATGTTAACTGAGTTATTCTAAATGCAATACATTAATTCTACACCAATACTTACCACATTGTATTGTAAGTATCACTCTATGCTTTTCTCTCTCCTTCAAATAGCTGTTCACTATTTAAAGTCAAGGACTATGTTATATTTCTCTTTCTTGGCACATACCCAGTGTGTGGCAGACACAGGCATGAGATAGGCATTTTTTAAACATGGCAAGAAATGAAAAATGTGACTCAATTTGGCTTAAATAGTAAAGGGAATCCAAATAATCTGGAGGTAATGCTAGCTACAGGTGAAGCTATATCCAGAAGCAATAAAGATGTCTTCAAGCGCCTTACATTCTTAATATGTTAGTAAAGTTAAAAACCATGTAAAATTGTTTAACAGTCTATAAGTATTTCTTCCACAGGTGCATGGCCTGTGGTGCTAGATAAAAAATGATCAGTTTCTTTAAGTGATGTGATTGGAAGAAGACTTAAAAGGGTCTCAGTTCCCTGCCACGAGTACTTTCAAATGTACACCTAATGGTTGAAAACCCTTTAACAGTGGATAAAGATATTCCAAAGAGGCCAGGCTTATAAGACATTCATCTTAGGGAGAAAGGCTAAAACACATAAGTGCACATATAAGAATAACATCTATTGGATGTTGGGCAGGGAGGAGGGGGGAGGAGGGAGGAGGGGACGGGTATATGCATACACAAAGAGTGCAATGCCCACCACCCAAAGGATGGACATATTTGAAACTCGGACTTGGAGGGGAAGGGGGGGCAAGGGCAACATATGTAACCTAAACATCTGTACCCCCATAATATGCTGAAATTAAAAAAAAAAAAAACACACATCTTCCATCTAAAAAGTACCTCCACAGTCAAATGTGTTCCTGAATGATTGAGAGAATCTTTGCAGGAGAGAAGAGTTGTATTCTGGATCAAGTAAAAGTGATGTTTGTAAAAGACTCAGCCACTGCTGCTGCTCCTTTTAAATATTGTTTTCCTGCTTTTCTCACCATGAATTCCTATTGATCCTGCAAAACCTTGCTCTTACTCATTCTTATATCCCCAGTTGTTGACCTAGAGCCTATTTCAAACTAGCCTTTGAATAACTGTTTAACAGAATGTATAAATATTTGTTGAGGAAAGAATTACTGGGACCCATTCTGTTGTGAAGGAATAAAGAGACACAATTCATATAAATCCAAACTCCAGTGGCCCCTCATGGCAGGGACATTAGCTATGGTGACCTAAGGCCCATCTCAAGAGCACCTCTTTGAAAACACTGAAAGCCTGTTTTAGCAGGATACCCGGTACCTTGTAAGATCTCAGTCTCTGACACAGACTACACAGGTGGGACACAGTCTTCATCTATGAAAACAGAATAGTCACTTTCTAATGACTTTGTAAAATAGACACTCATTTAAGATTTGAATTGTATAAAGCATTTCAAGCATTTAAAATACCAAGAAAAATTTTTTCATATGCAGAATCATGGGTAAAATGTCAGTTCTGAAAAGGTTAAAGCCCTCAAACAGTACTGAAAAAAAATTCAACAACCACAAACAAACGAACGAAAATATCAGCTGAGATTCTTGTTGGGACTAACTTTTCATATTAAGCTTATCAACATTTATCATGAATGTCAGAGTGTTAGGAAGTGGAGTAGGAAAATAGTAGAAATAAAAATGTATGCTACACTGACCTCACTTTTAAAATATTTCGGATATTTAATTACAAGTTCATGTGGCAGGTAAAGAAGGAGAAATGAAGTACTCATTTTTGGCTTCATATCGTGTATTTATTCTTTTATTTATCTTTTATTCATTCCCACCATCTTTCACTTCAAAGATTATTTTAAGGCAGCTTGAAAACATTGAAGCAATATAGAACGGGAAGGTTTATCTGTTTAATAACTTACTTTGGGGGTCAATCACTGCACAGAAATGACTGAGTGAAAGTCACTGACTGTCACCCAACAGTGATTGTTCCTGAAGACAGGCAAGGGGAAAGTAGTGTAAACACTGTATATCATATAAATGAAGCTAAAATGTGACTCTGTTATTGAAAAGGCAGTTCCACTGGTTTTCTATCTGGTGTGCCATCCTGTATCTTACAGCCAGGCAGCATATCTCACAGCTGTGGATGGGGACTGGGTGGGTTGAGCACTCGGCAGGGCAGGTAGGGTGGAGAGCTAGGGAAAATGAAATGAACCCTCCTTTCTTGGGATGCCATAAAATTCTAATAAGCATGAGCTGGATTTTCCTAAGAAGCCATTAGAACGGGAAGAGGGTCAAGTTGAGTAACAAGCTAGATTTACACAGTGCCCAAATTGAAAATCTCACTAAGATAGGGTCAAAATGGAAGGTGCCATACAGAATTGTTACTGGGAAGCTGTAGGGATGTCAAAGAGAACCATGCTTTAAAAATCTCCAATGGAAGAAAGGGCCCAAATGAAGTCTGGGTTCCATAGAGCCACAGAGCCAACAGCACACCACCCTCTGCCTTCCTTTCCTCCACTCCTTATTTGCCCCACTCGTATCAGACATTTCAGCACCACTCCTGTGTTTTCTTCTGGCCAGAAATAGGAGGCATTCTGAAAGATTGCTGCATGAACCTTACCATTTGGAATTCATTCATGGCCTTCCTACACTCAACACATCGATGCTAATACCTACTCGGGTCTTAATTCATACATCAGCATTCCTGTCCCTGCTTTTAAAAGTAATTGACTTTTCTCTCCCACGGAGAAACTTTTCTAATTGTGTTAACTAGATGCTTGCATCTCATCATTGTTTCTCATTTCTCTCTGAAAGTTTTAGGTTGATATTTCAGGAAGTTCTGTTTTTAATTCATTCTCATTGAAGGAGATACCAGATCAGGTGATCAATGGGACCCAAGCTCCAGGGGGAATAGTAGAGACCAACGTTATACAAACTGCAAAAGTCTTCTTCCTTCAGACTGAAGAAATGATTGTAGCCATAGGAATTTCCCTTTTCACCAAAAATGCAGCACTTGTCTGCTGAGGAGTGTCCTCACTCCTCTGCTATGGAGTAGCTTCTTGATATTAATTACAAACAGCATTATCAAATGTGCTGTATGCAGCTGGTTTCTTAAAGTCCAGGCCCAGCACACTGCCAACCAAATATTGTCACTGAATACGAAATGTCTGAATTCAAATCAAAAATGTAGTTTATTATATCTCAAACAAGAAGCAGTACAATTAATCAAAATATGGGCCTAAACTATAGACACAGTTTTGCCTTCTTAACATTAACTTGTTTATGCCAGCAGCAAAGAAGTCTGGAGAGTGAGTGGCAATGAAATCACGAAAGGTGTTTTTCACAGCTTGTTGAGAATTGAATATTTTTCCTTACAAGAAGTGGTTCAAAACCTGGAAGAAGTGGTAGTCAGTTAGTACAAGGTCTGGTGAATACGGTAGATGACAGAGAGTTTCAAAATTCAGCTTTTGTAGTTTCAGCAGCGTTGTTTGTGAGACATGTGGCCCAGCGTTGTCTTGCAAAAGGATTGGCCTGTCTCTATTGACCAATCTTGGCTGCTTAACCAAAAGCATCCTCATTATTTCATCCATTTGGGTGACATGCACTGTGATCACTTGGCCAGGTTTCATGAAGCTATAGTGAATAATACCAGCACTGGACCACCACACAGACACCAACAGCTTTTTTCAATGAATATTCAGTTTTGGATGGTGTTTTGGCACTTCATCTTTATCCAACCATGTGCCGAATGCTTGTGATTGTCAAAAGGAATCCATTTTTCATCACATGTAACAATATGGTATAGAAATGGTCCTCCTTTACATCGTGACAACAAGGAAAGGCAAGCTTCGAGATGATCTCTCTTCTGATGCTTGTTTAATTCATGTGGCACCCATCTATCCAGCTTCTTTACTTTGCCAATTTGTTTCAAATGGTCCAATATTGTTAGAATAGTAACGTCAAACCTTGCTGCTAATTCATGCATAGGTTGACATGGATTCCTTTCCATTACAGCTTTCAGCTCATCATTATCCATCTTGGTCTCAGGTCGCCCACATGACTTACTTTTAAGATGAAAATCACTAGAAGGGAACTTCTCAAGCCATCCACGTACTCTGTGTTCATTAGCCACATTCTTCCCAGGCACTTTGTTGATATTTTGAGCTGTTGATGCTGCATTGGTTCCACGATAGAACTCATATTCCAAAATAACACAATTTTTTGACTTATCCATGGTTTCACACAAATTGCTCCAAAAAAGTTGGAAGATAATGACAAGCCAAAACATGTGTTTGAAAGACTGAAGATGTACCTTCACAATAAAAACAAAAGAAGAAGTGTCAAAGTGAAATGTCAGAGATATCAACTGTCAAACTTAGTACTTAAAGAAATCTGACATTTTATACTTAATAACCTAATAGTTCTATGAAGCAAAGGAAGGTGCAAGTTTGAGGTAGCACTGTGTGGCGTTAGTCCCTATCTATTTGTATTCATCATTTGCTTTATGCAAATAAAGTACACAGGTATGATGGTCAGGAACCAAGGCCTAGCTATGTCACCTTAATTCTAGCTCCAGTCCATGCAGATATTTTGGAATTAATGTAGATAGAATGGAACAAGCAAGTTCAGGAATCAGATCACTAGGATTCTATTTACAGCCACTAACTGGCAGTGTGGCCCCAGACAAAGGATTGCCTTTCCTGTCAATTAATTCACTCAGTGAAAATAAGACACTGGGACTAGATCATTCTGGAGGTTCCTTCCTTAACACAGGTCATGGAGACTATCTGCTAATAAGTCCTATCTTCTTTCTGTGGTTTATGAAATAAAACTCTAATTTATCATGTTGGCTTTATAGGTCCTCAACAGTTTGACCCCAATTTATACTTCCCTTCTCTTCCCCCTACCCATACCCCCACAAAAATTCATTTCTCAAGAAGGCAGAAGACAAATCCACTCATTCCGATCTTCACAAAACCAGTGACTCTGTTGGCCCATCCCTGTAATAAGCCCCCAGCAGGGACTGTCTTATTTCTTCTTCGAATGCCCAGCCTAGCCCAGAACCTAGAACATAACAAATGCTCAATAAATACTTCTAAAACAAAGAAATACAATGTGTTACTTCTGTCAAGGCCATATGTTTATTAAATGAAGATGCACAGAGGTTAAAATTGCTGTGTTCAAGTACCAGTAACTAGCAATTGCATTTATGACGAGTAGGGAAGTCTTCTGGTACACTTGAAGGTGTATCTCCTGTGGATACCACTGTATCTCCAATGCTGCGGTCATTCTCATCTCAGGTCCTTTCCGTGCACATTCTGGAGCCTGGCATGGCTTGCTCTCTGCCTCCCATTTTTGCAAGCCCTGTACCATCCAAGCAGTCTCAATCTGCTGGCCCATATTTGTCTTTCGTCTTCTAAGGTTCTATTAATAGATCACTTAGCACAACTTCTACCATTCACCTACTAATTATTTATTAGCATTTAATATTTCACAGAAAAAGGCACAGAGCATGACATCAGGAGACCTAAATTCTAGTCCTAAATAAGGGTTGACCAGCTCTAATATTATGAAAAAGTTTTTCTCCCATTCAAGTACTAACCAGGCCCGACCCTGCTTAGCTTCTGAGATCAGACGAGATCGGGCACGTTCAGGATGATATGGCCGTATACAAAGTTTTCTACTTCACTGGATCTAATGAGAGGATTTTATGAATCTGGCCAATAAATTTCAATTTTTGTGTTTAGTGATAGATAGGGTCTGTTGAGCAGGATTCTGTAAAGATTTTGAAGGCAATCTTCAGGATTAATGGGAAAGGGTCTAATTAGCAACAGCTACTATGGCCAGGGCAGGAATGGCATCCTAGTACCCGACTCAGGACTTTTAGCAGTGCATGGGCAAATGTTTCCTCACTTACGCAATCTTAACATTAACCTTGCCTTACATTTCCCTGAGTGACCTACAGCCCTTAACTCTGTGTCCTGCATATAGTAGCTGCTTTAAGATATTTTGAATGAATAAATGAATACTTAAGCCAAAAAAAATATTTTTTTGAAAGCAGCCAATTAAATCAAATCAAAACACATTGAAAGAAATGTATAGATTTCTCTTTCCAAAGCATAATTTTTCAAGAGTTTATTTTTACTTCACTACTCTGAGACTTAAAATGTGGGTTTATCTGGAAAGAATTCTATACATCCAATGTGAGGATAAAATCCTTTTAAATGCCACTAGAGGGTTATAGCCATATGTTTGATGAATTCCATATGACTGGGTAATTGGGACATTTTTTTTTCTTTTCTTTTTTTTTTACATGCAACATTTATTTTTAATTTTTTAAATAAGAGTTTTATTGAGATACAATTACATACCATAAAGTTTATCCTGTTTAACACATTAACTTCAATGTGAATTGTATTTAACTCATGCGAATTTTGAGCCTAGGGTCTTGTGAAGTATATATACCTCTCTTTACCTTGGGAACTGCGAGAACTAGCTTTCAAGTTGCATATAACTCTTGCACAGAAAACAATAAAAAATAACAATTCAAAGTTTCTATTCTATTTTTGTAATAAAACACCATGGCCCCAAGGAATTTTTTTTTCAGTGTAACAGTCAATGTGTTAACTGTAGCATTCAGTGTTTTTAAATATATTCATAGACTTGTGAACTCGTCACCGCTTTCTAACTTCAGAAAATTTTGTTACTCCCAAATTAAGCCTAAAACCCTTTAGCAGTTACTCCTCATTGTCCCCTCCCATAATCTCTGACAACTAGTAAACTGATTTATGTCACTATGAGTTTGCTTATTGGGGACATTCTATATAAACGGAATCGTAAAATATGTGGTCTTTTGTGTCTGGCTTCTTTCATTTGCATAGTATTTTCCAGGTTCAGCTACTTGCAGCATATATCGGTACTTCATTTCTTTTTATGACTGAATAATATTCCATTGAAGGCTATACCATAACTTTTTTATTACTTCATCAGTTGATAGATATTTTTCCCCACTTTCTGGCTATTATGAATAATGTCACTATGAACATGTACAGGAGGGCAATTGTGGGGTCAAATGGCAACTCTAACTCTTTGAAGAACTTTCAAAACAGAAATATTGGGACTTATATAGGTATAAGATCAATGACCTATATTTTAATTATATTGTTCTTAAATGATAAATTCCAGCTTACTCCTTCACTTTTTTAACCAAACAGCTTTGTGACATACTTGATCAGTGGCAGGAACACCGAGGATAGAACTGGGCTCCAGTGGTGAGTACGATGAACTAGTACAGATGGGGAGAGTCTCATCATAACTAAGTCTTTTCCTGATACACGTTGAGATAATGATGCAATTTCCAGAAACCAGTGAGGCAGGAAATTTCAGCAAAGAAAGGAGTTATCTGTGAGATGAATCCTGAGTCTGATATGCATTGCACAGTTACCAATCTTTGGACAATTTGTCAGCAATTCTTCCTTCTCTGTTTCCTCCTCATTTTCTTGGAACCTCTGCTTTTCCTTCTCCATCTCACAGACAAATTATTTTTCAGTAAGAGTGGGAGCAAATTTCTTAGTGAAGATCAAAACATTTGGAAAAAAACTGGTTCTGAAGCTGACTCTGGAATTTACCTGAGCCTGCGTTTGTATCTGTAATAATACCTATTCCAGGGGATTGTTTCAAGGGAACATGAGATAATAAATGAACAGTGTCTCATGAGGTACCTGTCACACAGAAAATTCTAAATGAAAATTTGAAGTATTTTTCCTTTTTTTTATTTTAGTAGATTTTTATTTATTTTCTTCATTTCAGTCAACTACTTTCCCTTCTCTCCAGTATCATGCAAATTTGGATGGTCCAAAGAGTACTGGGCTTATAATCAGAAAATATGAATTTGGGTTTTCATTTACTTTTTTTTTACTAGCTTTATGAACTTGAACAACTCAATCTGTGCCTCAGTGTCTCTGTCTTTAAAATGAAGGTAATGATGACTCTTTTCCCTTGCAGCTGCCTACCTCCCAAGAATCTTAAGAATATGTAAAGAAGTGTTTTGCAAATGCGTGAGTATTCTATTACATGAATATATGTTAATAGGATTTCTTTTTTCCTCCATTCCCTTGACAAGTTCCATGTTTGATTCATGTCCTCATTGGCAACAAGGGATTGGAGGAAAGAGGGACACATCTAGACTTCCAATATCTGGACTGCCATGGGTTACTATCTTCACTCACCCTATCACACATAGATATATCCCACAATATTTGGGACTAAAACTCTTTTCTTTTCCTGATTTCTAAAACTCAGTACTGAGATAAACATGGAATTGCATTGAAATGAAGATAATATTTTTCACTATGGGACAGTAGCAAGTTCCCAGGTTTGATAGAGATGGCACATTATTGCGGGCCTGGCAGGGGTCCACCATGCCCAGGGTCCGTGTAATTTTTATTACTAACCCTCCATGATGGTAAAAGCATGTAGTATCAGATACGTGTCTCTACATGTCCAGTAAATGCTTTATTTTTTAGGGACGGATGACTCCATAGAGGGAAATCTAATACAATTATCCCTTGGTGTCCATGGGGACTGGTTCCAGGACCCCCTTCAGATACTAAAATCTGTGAATGTTCAAGTTTCTTATAGGAAATGGTGCAGTATTTGCATATAATCTATTAACATCCTCCTATATTCTTTAAATTGTCTCTAGATTACTTGTAATACCTAATACAATGTAAATTCCATGTAAATAATTGTGATATTGTGTTGTTTGTATTATTTTTATTGTTGTATTGTTATTTTTAATTTTTATTTTTTGTTTTTGATCTGCATTGGTTAAATCTGTGGATGCAGAAATTGCAGATATGAAGGCTGACTATACTTATAGTATCTACTATAGATTGCCTGACTCAGCACAGATTACAGCAAGCCTTCCTAAACGATCAAGTCCGTTAACCAGAAATTACATTTTAAAACTCTCATGAAGCTAGAATTCCACAGGTGAACTAAGTTTTACCACACAGACGCAATACCACATTTCCTAGAGGGGAAGGGCACAAATTGAAGCAGGGCTCCACATGAGAAAATACAGCCATTGGCAAGCAGGCGTTTGGTTATTCTGGACCATAGGGAACACCGTAAGGTCTAGTTCTTGGTATCAGCAGCAATGTTTTTGGTAGAGAGCTTCATGGAATGGTTTGGTTTGTTTGGCTGCATCATTCTTCACTGAATAGCATCGAAGCCTGAATCCCAACGAAATGTTTAATACCATTTCATATATCTTTCTGATTAATAGCTATAGTGGATTTTGTTGTCAGTGACTAAGAAGCTCGACTAGGAGTACTACATTAAGGCATTCTTATGAAAATGAAAAAGAACCACTGAATTCAGATTTAACCAAATATTTGAAAAGGATTAAAAAGAGGTGTTGTTTTTATAAAATTAGTTCAATGTAATATCTCTAATATGAAATTGAGAGATACTTAGAGTTCTTATTCCCATGACTGTAGTAAATTTGCTGCTATATATATGCAAGGTTGATGAAGTCATAACGTTTTTGTGGTTTTTTTGTAAAGTCTATTTTTCCTCTTTAATATTTCTAAACCTTTCTTCTGGGTCTGTTTTCCTCAAATAAAGAACACCAGTTGCCTGCCAAAAGTTAATAAGGATACTTATTTAGTGTTAGGAAAGTCTCTTAATTTGCAAACACAAATATTTTTAAATTATGATTTGTAAAATTAACACAGTGTTAAACATATTTTGCCCTTCTGGGGATGTTATGCTCTAAAACTGTTGGTTTTTCAGGTTCAAGACCTTGAGACATTACATGTAAAACATGGCTTGTGTCTTGGAAGAAATTTTAAGGTAGAGACTCCTGTATTTATTTTCGACAAGGGAGCCAGGCAAAGGTCATCTAGCAACTGTCTACTGCCAGTTAAAAACCATCATTCTACTCTCTATCTCCATGAGATCAATGTTTTTTAATTTTTAGCTCCCACATGAGTAAGAACATGCTAAATTTGTCTTTCTGTGTTTGGTCTATTTCACATTGTATGACTGTATCAAAACATCACAACTATTATGTACCTAAAATAATTCAAAGTTAAAAAAATGTAAACCCTCACATTACTTTCTAGTACCAAAAGCTGGACATTTGTTCTTCCAAGTCAAAACCCTATCTTATTATTGTTTGAATTTCTCAGGCAGTAAATCTTCTTTAAATTCTATTCACTTTCCTAGGACACTGTAATCTGTTGAAGAAAATCAAAGATGATCTCCCTGTCTACTCAGAGCAATGCTTGTTATCTTATCATAATTTAGTTCATCTGTCATGGAGACTGCTATATATTTATCATAAACTGTTTCTTTTTTGTGTACAAACTGTTTCTCTCTTGTGGTTAACAGAATTAGGGCCCCCAACGATATCTAAGATATTCACATGCTAATTCCTAGAACCCACGAATATGCAGCCTTATGTAGACAAAGGAAATTTGCAGAAGTGATTAAGTTAAGGATCTTGCAATGGGAATATTATTTTAGATTTTCTGGGTGAGTTGAATATAATCATAAGGGTCCTTATAAGAGGAAAGCTGTAGGGTCAGAGTAAGAGAAGGAGATATGACAATAGAAGCAGAGGTCACAGAGAGAGACAGAGATTGAAGATGCTGCACTGCTGGCTTTGAAGATGAAGTAAGAGGCCATGAGCCAATGAATGCATGCAACCTGTTAAAGCTAGAAAAGAAAAATAAATTGAGTCTCTGCAAGAGCCTCCAAAAGAATACATACAGTCCTGCCAACACCTTGATTTTAAGATTTTTGACTGCCAGAACTCAAAGATAATAAAGTTGTGCTGTTTTAATCTACTAAATTTATGGCAATTTGCTATAGCAACAATAGTATACTAATACATTCCTCCTGAGTATATAGTTGGACTACATTTCCCAACTTCCTTTGCAGCTAAATGTGACCATGTAGCTGAATTCTGGCCAATGGGATGTGGCAGAATTGAAATGCACCACTTCCCGGCCAGGCCACTAAAATCTTTTCTCGTGATTCTGCATGGTCTTTCTCCTTTTACCAGACATATAAAAATGATGCAACAGAGGACTTTAAGACTCTGTGAGAGGCTAGAGTCAGAATATGGAAGGATCTCACTCCCTTGAATCTCCACAAGGAAAGTAGCCCACCAAAGAACCATACTGAACTGATATACAAGCAAAAAATGAAGTTCTAATGTGTTAAACCACTGAGATTTTAAGTATATTTGTTATACAGTAGTTATCCAATCCTGGCTAATGTATCATCCAATTAATAAATATTTATTAAGCACCTACAGTATATTAGGCACTAATAAAATGGTGAAAAAGAGATAAACATAATTTCTACCCTCATAAAGTTTATAATGTTCTTAGACAACTTTCTTCCTATTTACTGAAAAACCTCTTGACAGCTTTTATTAACACTAAATAATGTTAAAGCCTATCACCTATGTGGTGATGTTAGTGTATAAATAAAAATGTGAAGTGATGTTAATAATACATTAGTGACTCACCTGTAGAAATAAAAATAATTTCATTTATTAATCAGACTATGCTAATTTTATAAAAAAATAATTTGAACATCTTAGTGTTTTAACACAATAAAAGATTTTTCTTTCTTCTGACTCCTGAAAAGTCCTGTGGGATTAGGATCTTTTGGGTAACTCAGGTGAAGATTGAATTAGAGAAGCATTTACTTTCATCTTATACCTCCAAGATTCACTGGGGTCCTCCCACCAAAAGATGGAGCGAAGAAAGTGTAAGGAAGGTATACAAGTATGCTTAACCGACCAGGAACCAAGGTGGCACATGGCATTTCCACTCACAAACCATTAGCCAGAGCTAGGCATATGATCCCCTCAAGACTGAAGAGAGCTAGGAAATGGAGTTCCTGGATGAATCATAATTTTCCATCAATTACTATGTAAGGGGAGAATATGCTGTGGATGGTCTGTGAAAGCCATTTCTGCCAGGGAACGGCAGGCAAGGATTTATAAGGATTTTATCATTTAATTTCAAGGAAACTCTCTGAGATAGTTATCTTTCCCCTAATTTACATATGAGGAAAATAAATCTCAGAAAGACTGACTAATGAGGTTATGCAGACACCACAGGGGCAAAGCCAGGATTCAAGGAAATTTTCAGAAGTATATCCTGAGAAGTTGTACAGTACAACATAACAAAGCCAAAAATCAAATAAACTGAACAAAAAAACGAAAGTAGAAAAGGGATTTAGCACCTAACTTCTTATTGCAAAGGTATGTTTCACTTTACCTTCAGAAAAGGATATTTCCAGAGTCTTAGAGAATACAAATGGCCAAAACAAGATTGCCTCCATGCTTCGTTTGCAATGATAGAGGAATGCTTCTTCCTTCCCCTCCATTACCCCCTTCCCATGGAACTTGCCCCTTCCTAACAACAAGATGCTATTGGGGAAGTTCTGTCTCTAATTTACCTTCCACCACAACCTTCACATTGTCTACATTCTTCCTGGGAATTTAAAGCATGAGAAAGTTTTAATGCAAAAAGATAAAAATCTATCCAGATACAAGCACTTCCTCAGCAGTTTGCTTCTGCTTCTTCTCCCTAGCAACAGGGTTGGAAAGTCACATGGCTTTCTACAAGTTTTTCCCCTTGCTATATCCCTGGAGAAGAAGCTAAAAGAATCCCAAAGTTTATTTTTGCGTGCTTCACCAAGTGTGAAGCTTGACTCTTACCTTTCAGACAAAGAAAACTAGACATAGTTTTGTACAGACAAAACATGTTGGCATAAATGTTATTGTTCAGAAGCCTGAAGATGATGATGAGGAGGAAGATGATAATTATAATGGAACCCACAGGAAATAATTCTCATTAGGATTACAAGAACATGATACCAAAACAGCTGCACTCATTTTACAGATCACAGCTTCGAGAACATTCAAATCAGTGTCAAGGCAAAAGTAGTGATGAGTCCAGTTCTGAGGTTGGGTAAGGTTAGGGGTTGGGCAGGTGGTGAGCTCTGCCATACTCAGTGTCCAGCTGCAGAGCAAGGGGAGGATTTTCCCTTCCCAGGATCACCCTCTCAGGGAAGCCTTCAGTAGCTCTTACACACAGGCAGAGCTAATTTTAGCTGGTATCTAATTGCACTGGGGCTATTTGTGTTCCTGTGTCTCTAGCCTCACTCTTAGTCAGGACCAGGGTAGTGAGTGGCAATTTTGTATCTGAACCCAGTATATACTGTAGCCCCTGGTATGTAGTGACAGTAATATTTCCTATTTACCCTTCATTAATAGCTGTCTATATTAACTAGTCAGTATAGTCAGTGTAGTGACAAGGGGAGAAAATAAAGGCTAGTTTAAAAGCCAGTAAATAAGGGATGGGAGAAGGGTGTAAAGCAGGGGGGTCTGTTTTGTTTAGAAAATTACATTAATGTGCCCAAGGCACATTCCTGCAGTTAGCCATGAAGCCTGAGTGGCAGGTTCTGGTGGAGTAGCATCTTTCTCAGATCCTTCTCTTTGGAGTCAAGGTAGAGCCCTGATACTTGAGCTTGTATCAGACACGAGATGTCAGTATGGCTGAGAGAATATACAGGTAAAAGTGGCTGCCCCGTGATCACTCCCAGGGCACAGAAGTGACCTTTGGGGCACATGACTGTAGGTAGTGCTTTCTGTTCTCATCAGAGAGAAACATGCTAAGCTTTGAAATGTGTCCATGCAAAATGCAGGACCCTAAAGATTAAGCATCATTAGCACTGCACCTAATAGCTTTGGAACCATGTTTACACTAAACTCAGTCTCCTCATATGGAAAATAGGGGTGATGATAACTGGAACAAGGCAAGGGTACACACTGTCACCACTTCCATTCACCATAGTGGTAGAAGTCCTAGTCAGAGTAATCAGGCAAGAGAAAATAATAAAGAGCATCCAAATTGGAAAAAAGGAGGTCAAAGTATCCCTGTTTGTTGATGATATGATCTTGTATCTAGAAAACCCTAAAAACTCCACCAAAAGACTCCTGGAATTGATAAATAAATTCAGCAAAGTCTTCAGTTACAAAATCAATGTACACCAACCAATAGCATTTGTATATAGTAATAACAGTCAAGATGAGAACCATCAAGGACTCAATACCATTCACAATAGCAACAAAGAAAATACCTAGGAATATAATTAACCAAGTTGTTGAAAGATTTCTGCAAGGAGAACTACAAAGCACTGATGAAAGAAATTGCAGATGACACAAACAAATCAAAATACATCCCATGTTCATGGATTGGTAGAATCAACATAATTAAAATGTCCATACATCCCAAAGTGATTTACAAATTCATTGCAATCCCCATCAAAATACCAACATCATATTTCACAGATCTAGTAAAAATAATTCTAAGTTTCATTTGGAACCAAAAAAGAACTCAAATAGCCAAAGCAATCTTAAGCAAAAAGAACAAATGTGGAGGCATCACCTTACCTGTCTTCAAATTATACTACAAGTCTATAGTAACCAAAACAACATGATACTGTTATAAAAATAGAGATGTAGATCAATGGAACAGAATAGAGAACCCAGAAATAAAACCATCTACCTACAACTAACTGATCTTTGACGAAGCAGACACCACCATACACTAGGGAAAGAAAGCTATTTCAATAAATGGTGCTGGGAAAATTGGATAGCAGAAGAATGAAACATGACCCCTATCTCTCTTCATATACAAAAATTAATTCAAAATGGATAAAAGACTTAAATGTAAGGAAAGAAACCATAAAAATTCTACAAGAAAATGTAGGAAAAACTCTTCTAGACATCATCCCAGGCAAAGAATTTATGACTAAGACATCAAAGTCAAATACAGCAACAACAAAAATAAATAAATAAATGAGACTTAATTAAATTAAGAAGCTTCTGCATAGCAAAGAAAATATTCAACAATGGAATAAATAGACAACCTATAGATTGGGAGAAAATATTTGCAAACTGTACATCCAACAAAGGACTAATACCCAGATTCTACAAAAAACTCAAACAAATCAGCAAGAAATCAATAAATAACTCCATCAAAAAGTGGGCCAAAGACATAAAAAGAAGTTTTTCACTAGAAGATAGGCAAGTGGCCAACAAACATATGAAAAAATGCTCAACATTATTAATCATCAGGGAAATACAAATTAAAACCACAATACATTACCACCTTACCCCTATCAAAATGACCATTATCAAAAAGTCCAAAAACAATAGATGCTGATGTGAATGTAGAGAGAAAGGAATGCCTTATGCACTGTGGGACTGCAAATTAGTACCACCTCTGTGGCAAACAGTATGGAGATTCCTCAGAGAAATAAATGTAGACCTACCACTTGATCCAGCAATCCTACTACTGGGTATCTCCCCAAAGGAAAATAAATCATTTTATCAATAAACACCTGCACTCCAACACATAAGTGCACATATAAGAATAACATTTATTGGATGTCGGGCAGGGGAGGGGGGGAAGAGGGGCAGGTATATGCTTACACAAAGAGTGCCATATGCACCATCCGGGGGATGGACACGCTTGAAGCTCGGACTTGGGGGGTGAGGGGGGAAGGACAACATACGTAACCTAAACATCTGTACCCCCATAATATGCTGAAATAAAAAAAAAAAACGCCTGCACTCGAATGTTTATTGCAGCATCATTTACAATTGCAAAGATGTAGATTTATCCTAAATGCCCATCAATTCATGAGTGGACAAAGAAATTATGGTGTGTGTCTATATATGTGTGTGTGTGTGTGTGTGTGTGTGTGTGTGTGTGTGTGTTTGTGTGTGTGTGAGTGTGTGAGTGTGTGTGTGTGAGTGTGTGTGATTGTGTGTGTGTGAGTGAGTGTGTGCTTGAGTGTGTGTGAGTGTGCATGAGTTTGAGTGAGAGTGTGAGTGTGTGAGTGT